>JAOEHV020252328.1:0-12384 GCA_025447995.2 Isaurus tuberculatus | reverse complement strand
TCTTTTGCTGGTTTTCCTCCAGAAGAATCTGTATATATTTTTTGTTTTCTTCTGTAGCTGACTCCATAGGTCGTCCACTTCCACAACAAAGCTCGCCGTGGCGAGATAGGACCACGGAGAATATCGTTCTCATTTAAAATGTTTTAGAAAAAAATAAAAATAAAAATTGACAGAAATTATGGCGAAGAAGTGAAATGTTGTTATTCCGTTAAATAAAGACGAATACAATCTCAGGATGGATAAGATAAACTCCGATTTGCCACTCTACCACATTAACTTGATTTCCGGTTGGCCTAACCCGAAATCAAGTTATCTCTAACTAGAACTTAGTCTCCCAATTTAGGACATTGCTCCTTTAACCTTTTACCCAACTTCGAAACTTTACTGTAGAGTTGTCAAGCACTTTTAACATGGGTGCTTCTCGGGAGATTGGGCAACCTTTCTAAACAAATTTAACTTACATCAAATAAACTACATTTACTTAACTTATGCAAAGAAATCATCTCTTCAGGGAAGTATAACCTTTCATAGAGGATACTACAGGGGTAAGTGTATTAATGATGTTGTATAGTAGACGAGTTAGAGATATTAAAACTGAAACTAGATAAAATTGGTATGTTACAACAACAACAACAAATATGAAAGTAAAAGTAAAAGAATAGGAGACTTTAACATTCAAAGATAGAATTCATATCTCTACTTGCTCATGTGATATCCTTTATCAATGGTTTACTAACAAAGCTGTTTAGTAAACAAATGAGAGATTTTCAACACCTGAATAAATAAAAATTCGTATCTCCACACGCCCACGTAATATGCTCAATGTAAGGTTTATTAACAAAGCTGCTTAGTAAACAAGTGAAAGATTTTCAACATTCGAAGATAAAATTCGTATCTCCACACGCCCACGTAATATGCTCAATGTAAGGTTTATTAACAAAGCTGATTAGTGAACGAGTCAGCGATTTTCAACACTTGAAGATAAAATTCGTATCTCCACACGCCCACGTAATATCCTCTATGTAAGGTTTATTAACAAAGCTGCTTAGTAAACAAGTAAAAGATTTTCAACACTCCAAGATATAATTCGTATCTCCACACACCCATGTAATATCCTCTATGTAAGATTTATTAACAAAACTACTTAGTGAATGAGTGAGAGATTTTCCACACTCCAAATTTGCATCTGTATCTTCAGGAGCTTATAAAGTATCCACTACGTAAAGTTTGCTAATCAAGCTTCTTAGTGAACACATGTGAGTTACAAAATATCAATTGCCAACTTACCTATTAACCTGGGCTGTGAAGTAAAGTCTCTAATTGGAATGGGGATTTTCTTACAAATATATTCACAAATGACCTCAATGTTGTATTTGAGCTGGGCTGATATTGGAACAACTGGGGCCCCCTCAGCAATTGTACCTGGATGTTAGGAAAACATTAAAATTAATAAATCATCATCACCACTACCATTTTCGATGCCACCACCACCAGTGCATTAGTCCTAACCTGTAGCCTGTGCTCCCCCCCCCCTTTTATAATTTGTTTTTTACAAAAACATCACGTATTTCATTTATACGAACTCTTCATTTGAACAAAGTTTACGAGCAAGAAATTATTCTTAAATGATACAAAATTTGTTGCAAAATGCTGGAAATGGTCATTTTAGAGACTCAAATTTTCAAAAATTTCTGGGGGGCATGCCCCCAGACCCCCCCCTAGAACACTCATGCCTTTGGTGCTTGCTGTGTCCCCCCCCTCCTTTTGAAATTCCTGGATTGCCTCTGTAACCAGAATCTAAGGATTGGAACCATTTACATCAACATAGTGAATTATTTGAAAAGTTTGAAGGAGATTTATAAACTGCAGGAAAAATATTACAATGGCAAGATAAAAAGATTTGAATTTCACATTAATGATATTCTTACACAAATTTAAACAACTATGTAATACATAAAAGACTAACTTTAGCAGGTGCGGATCCAGGAATTTGAAAAAAGGGGGGGGGAACAAAGTTCTAGCCTAGGCTCCATCTCCTGCACTATTCTCCATGTTAAAAAAGCCTTACTAGTTAATTTTTCAGAAAACCTAGATATCCAAAAAAACTAATTTTTTTGAAATCTGTTAATGAACAATCAGTGTGTCCTAGTTTTTCATAAAAAAAATTTCCTCTGCTCATGATCGAAGCAGCAATTGTGGTTTGTGTCAATTATTATGAGTAACATTTGGTGTGACATGACTATAAACAAATATTAATTTTTCACTTTACGCCAATATATATAGCTTATAACAGTCGCTGTCCCACTAAAAGGGGAGGGGGGTCCGCAGCCCGGACGGCCCCTCCCCTAAATCCGCGCATGTTTAGAATCAATCGTAAATTGAGCTAAGTCTTGCATTGGTTTTTAATACCTTGAATGAACTTAAGAATCTGATCATACTGTTCCTTTGCCTGACTTTCTTTGACCAAATCAATCTTGTTCTGTAGAATGATAATGTGTTTAAGTTTCATGATCTCAATGGCTGCCAAATGTTCTGATGTTTGAGGCTGAGGGCAAGATTCATTTCCAGCTGCGTGAAAACAAATATTAAAAGGAATTAAACAATTTTTATGTTATTTAAAGACAATTATGTGGCTGAAAAATTATTTGCAAAAATTGACTAAATACTGACAGTTCATCTTTACAAATGTCTATGACTTACCTATTAACAATAATGCAGCATCCATGACTGCGGCACCATTCAACATGGTTGCCATAAGAATATCATGTCCAGGGCAGTCGACAAAAGACACATGTCTAAAATAAAAGAAAATAATTAATGTATACAAATTATACCTATAGTACTGGGTATGTGTCTTTTCAATAATACTAATAATAGAGCACTTTATTGTATTATTAGAAACCAACGTTCTAATTTAAAAACATAAGTTAGATAAAATAATATAAATATATAAAATTATGAATAAAATATGAATAAAAATAGAATTAATATTAATATATTTTAATATAATATTAAAATGGCAACCCACTCAGGGAAACAGAAAACAAGGGCGTCCCAGGAAGACCTATGTGGATCAGCTGAAAGAGGACACAGGTTTTGGACTGGCTGAAATTGAGAACTGCATGAAGGACAGGAGTTTTTGGTGAGCCATTGTCCAACAGCAAGAGTCAATGGAGTGAGTGAATGAGTGAGTGATAATATATAAAATATAATCATAATAAATAATATAAACCTAATATTAAATATATATAAGTGTCAATAAATTACAATCATTTGGTCATTCACTATAAAAATAAGTAATTATAATTATAATTAAAAAGACATTGATTCAAGAATGCTTTTTAAAATGCTCTGTTTGTATCCTGGGGAGTGTAAAAGAAAAGCCTCTTTCCCTTCAGTTTTCTTTGGGGGAAGAAGATGTGCTAATGGATGATTCTGAGTTTTAATAATATCATTTCTTTGAGATCTACTTGCTATTTTCAATGCATTTGTTAAACCTGCAAAGGCTCAAAAGTAAAATCTTTATAATCAAGTCAATATAAGCAGTTTTAAAAGGTGCTAACAATTTTAGCTTAAAAATTAGACAACTCAAGGTTGAAATGTTAATGATCAATGCTGTAATTAGTGTTAGGAACTGACAATTTGGTAGACCTTTGTCAGAGCAACTTTTTCAAAATAACATTGATGACTTCTGTACATAGGTTTTGCATCAACTATCAGAAACATCACATTTAGAAGGGCATTGTTTAGTCTTGTCAAGTTGTGGCAGACAACCCAGGCCCGTAAGCAGAAATTTTGCTGGAGGGGTGCAAACAAAATTTTTTGGGACCAACGAGGATACAATATAATGGTAGATGGAGGTCAAATAATGAGATTCAAACTAGATTCTAATTTGATTCTTTTGTATAACTGACCACCATGTGTGCTGAACTGAAACCTTATGAAACCCACCAATTGTTACTTGCACAGTACCAAGACTTTTAATAATGGCTGGTAAAAATATAAAAAATTGTCTCCCAAACACAAACTCTAGAAAGACATTGAATACCTTAGTTAAAGGGTTGGTGTGACTGGACTACAGGCTTTTTACATGGGGCCAATCACACATCCACAAACTATTAATGGATTATGATAAGAGCTTTACAGGTTACTATCACTCAGGCTTATACGTGTATAGAAGCTACAGTAGCTAAGTTTAACTAACATTCAAAAAGTGAAATTTTCACTCAGGAAGCATTTTAAGGATACAGTTCTTGTCAAATTTTCCTGCCCAGATAAGTCAACAGGGCCTGGTTGTTCAAAGGCCGATTAGCACTAAACAAGGGTTAAGTTTTTAACCCATGCTCGTGTTTCTTATGATTCATAAACTGACTTGTCTTGGAAATTTTGGGTTAGCAAGTTATTAGCGTTGGAAATTCTGAGCAGTGATCATGAGCAAAGAAAACCTTTCATTATAAAGAAATTACTGTTTAAATTTTACCTTAACCCAGGGTTAGAGTTAAAATGCTTTTGAACAACCCAGCCCAGAAAGTTAAAAACAGAAATACACAGTCTGTTGTTCTGGGCTAGATGGAAGTAGATTGGAAGGAGATGACCATGATTGTCTCAACAGACATCCTTTCTCTTTAACATAACCTTATTAGCATAGAGTTTTGAGCTAACAATTACCATGAATAAATTTAACTTTGTTCTATCATGTGGAGAATCATCATTTATTAAAGTGATTTGCATTTAAGGGAAGAGTAGTCTAAGATTTCTCTTACCTTGTAAGTTTGAATTTGCCATTACATCCTAATCTATCACAAGGGAAACTATCTGCTTGATTGCTCCCGGCTGAACGGTAGCAGTCTGGTCTTGGACAACTCTCATTATCACATTTATATACCTGAAAAGGAAAGAAAAAAAGAATAATACCTACCCCAAAAACCTAAATTTATGAAGCAGCCCCCATCCCCCCTCTCCCAATTCAGGGCTGTCAAAAAGGGCCTACTTGCCAATCTTTGGCCAGTTACTTTCATCTCAATTCACTGTTAATAATATTATTACCGTACTGGCAGCAAGGCCGTGCACGGTCTAGGTTTCGGTCTTCGGGGTATGTATGTATGTATGTATCTGTCATGCAGAGTTTTTGCAATTCGCACGTGGTCGACAGGAAGCCCAGATAGCTTTAGCTATGTCACATGGTCGACAGGAAGCCCAAAGAATAGTCAAAGTGGCCCATTGGACAGCGAACACTCAACGTCATTTCTTTATTATGTACAACTATGATGCATAATGCCAGGGGAGACTAGATGCGGAAAGCGGGGGAGGGGGTGGGGCTTGAAGAATTACGTATGTCAGAATGATGACCCATAGCCGGCACGGTAATACCACCCCATGGCTCTAGTTTGGATAAAAACTGAAAACTTTGAGAAGTTAAAGAAATGAAAATGTGTAATAAATCCACTTCAGTTTTCCAAATCAAAGTAAAATTGCATTATTTTCAACCATTTTTAACTTGTTCAACTATCCACATGCAATCAAAGTGAACACAGACCCAGAGAATACCTGGGACATTGTCACTGCACTAGATCTCTGGCTTTTGCATGTACCCAAAATGGCATCCACCCCATAAAAACCAAAAGGCAGATATTGCCAACAACATACACATTTCCCATTCATTTGAGTGAGCAAGCTAGAGTTAAGAGCCTTTTCATTACTTTTTGCATTGAGTAATGAGCAAAAAAACCTCAGACCCCCCTACAAATTTCATGCCTTCGACTCAAATTTTAGTCAGCAACTACTTTCTAAATTGGGACACCTACTGTTGTACTTCAAAAATTTTTGACAGCCCATCCCCTCCTATATAACTCTTTCCCAAATAAAACCCCAAAACCAAAAGCAGACACATATAAATACTTCTGATTGCAAGACCAAAAGATTATCAGCTGCTTGCTTCTTAATACATAGGCCCCCTTGTAACCAGCACAAACATAATACAGTAAAACTGAACCTTAAACTTATATTTTTTCATGGTCAATCTACATCTCTTGGGATTCTAAAAATGAGGTATTAGAGCAATTTACCTATCCATGTCAGGGTGTGCCTAAATTTATGTCTGATTGCCTGAGACAAGATGTAAATCTAAAAGTACATAATATATCCACAGGACAAGAATGTTTTTAATTACAAAAAAGAAATAACACACCATAAGTTACACATTACTTTTTTTCTAACCACAATTATGAGCAAAACATTTTGGACAAGCACTCAAGGGTCTCAAAAGACCAAATTTTACATAGTGGTAGTCTGCAGGAAAAGTGGACATTAAGAAATTTTTTGGCAAAGACACCCAGCATATCATTCTGCAAATTGAAATCACTTTAATAAGTGCATATATGACAGAATTTTGTTTCAAATGTTATTTTGTTTAGTCATATACATGAAAAAGGAATATTGGTTTGAAACTGACTAGAAAAAATTATTTTCATGATTTTTAGCCACCGAAATTTCACTTCAAAAATTATCCATGGACTGAGGCGAGATTTGGAATGCAGATCAAATGGTTTGAAACATATCTTGAAGAACTATTACACAGGGCTCGACACTAACTTTTCAACTTACTAGTCTAGTGGCTAGTGACAAGTTAGATGTTACTAGCCAAAAATTTTTTTTACTAACCAAGCGTTGAAATTCTGATATGTCTTCCTTGAGAAAGACAGAAACTATTTCAGTCAATTTCACTTTTTTTACAAGCCAAAGTGGCTAGTGGATATAGAAAACCTACTTGCCAAAACTGAATTTCTACTAGTCTGTGGCTATTTGGCTACCGTTAGTGTCGAGCCCTGATTACACCTGGTGTGTAACTAGTATTCTTAAAACTTTGGCCATGTTGCACATCAGTTCTACAGTATAATTATTTCCCTCCATGGCTTACAGTTTTAGGTTATTTTTCAGCAATCTTACTGTTTATCAATGAAACCAACTGACATCACTGGCCATGTGATTTTTGGGACAATTTTAAAGCCAAAATACCACGTATTTCAAATAAGAAAAATGAGGGTTTAAGACATTAAATGTATAGATTTCTGAATCTAAAAATTTAAAAACCCTTTCCTTAACACTGTGTACAAAATAAAAAAATAATACATGTATGTCACAAATAAGTTTTAAAAAGGAGCAATTCAATCACCATGGACGGCACCATATTGCACTTTTTTCACAGGCTCATGGGGACGACACAAAGTTAACAAACATTGTATTTATTTATCAAAGCTGACAAGTTTGTAAATTTTGAATTTTACTGGCACATGGGGCTACTAAATCAAAATGCTCAACCCTTTCAGCCCCACTTTATCAACATCTAATTTCTCTCATCATAACTCAAACAAAAATAACTCAAATTGTAATGTGAAATAAGAAATTGATCGATTGGAATAAACTGTTGAAGATAAAAAGTTAAATTCTCCCAAAATGCTTATATAGAAAGCATTGAGATCAGTTAGGAGAATTTACCAACATGTCATTCGTCATGTTTGGGGCTTAAAGGGTTAATATAAAACCCTGTATAGTTAGGCAGGGTTTTCCTTTTTGGCCAGCGACGGGCGATTTTTGCCGTCTGTGAATCGCTTCGTCGCCGGCAACTGTTATTATCACTAGAACATCCTTGCTGACAAGAATGCAAGTGTTGATGATTAATATGGAACGAATTGCCTTTTTAAACTGTCACTAAAATGTACATAATAAACTGTTGTCCAATAAAGTACAGACTCACTGGGCTGAACAAAACATAATTGAAAACTGTCAACATTACGTGATATTTTTAAAAATTTCCGGGTGAGCATGCCCCCGGACCCCCCTAGAAGCTCACGCCTACTCGCAAGGACACTACAACGCCCAACTTCTCCATCTGTTCAAAATTCATCTACTGCTACTTCATTTGAAAAGGAAAACCCTGGCTAGGGTTATATTCTATGTTCAAGTGAAGTTTAGGATTTTGGTTTCATTACTGTAGGTGAAAGGTGGTAAGCAGTTACTCTGAAACTGAGAATCATGCCTTTGTTTGTTCTTATCCAACCTACCTTGGCATTAGCATAACCTAATTTGATGGTAATGTTCCTTTCCAGCTCATTTTTAAACCGAACGGTCTGCAAGAATAAAAAGATTGACTTTTACAATGAAGGGTTTAGTACAAAAATGATGTAAGTGACTTTTGATGAAGTTGTCAACTCTCCTACATTATCCTTATTATCTCATCATAACTGTTGAGAGAATTAATCATTTCATAAAGTAATTTACATTGATTTTGCACTAAGCCCTTCAGTTATCAGGTTGGTAGCAAAATACTCTTATCAATAATTTGCAAACACTAATATGGGCACTAAGGCCATGATGGTGGCAAGCATTTAAAACCCCTTGAAGATCTACTGAAAGTAGAGTGAGTCTGGCATTAGCAGCCATGGCCAGCCTTTTCAGCATATCTATTAAGATTTTTTGAGCTACAGTTAAAAAGGCAGCCAAAATTCATAATATGTGTTGGAATATGCTGATTCAGTAAAAAACATATTGTTTAATTAATGTTTGTTTGTTTTCATTCTATGACAATAAACAAAGGAAAGGTTGCATTAAATTTGATGAAAGAACCTGCAGTAGTTAAAAAGTGGCAAGATTAGTAAAGAAAAAGAGGAAAATCAAAAGACAGAACAAAAACTGACAGTAATGGTTAAAGAAAAACAATGGTGAAGAGAAGACAAGAGGAACAAGTTAAACAGAAATAAAGGAAAGGGGAAAAGAGCAAGAAGGTGGAAAGAGAGAATAAGAAATTGAAGGAAAAAACAATGAAACATACCTGAAGAAAAATACAAGATAAGGTAGCATAAAACACTAAAATTGAGGGCTAAATCATAAACTAGAAAAAAACTTCACTAGCAGGCAAACATAAAAAAATCCTACAGTGAAGTGAAGATCATTCATGTTGATCTACTGTATTTCATTTTGGATCTACTGTACAGTACCTGTACTCCAGAAATAGCTTTAACAACTGTTGATTTGCCATGAGCTACATGTCCAATGGTTCCTAAAGATAACATAAAGTATTTTAAAGTCGTTAATGGTGACCAGAGACACTGACACAATTTCTGTAGGTTGCTGAATTGATCTCCGAGCTTGAAAAAGTCCAGAGGGGGAGGCTAGAATGGAAGTTTCATTTGACTGGTACAGCCCAACTTGGTGGGCTTTCCTTTCCTCAACAGAAGAAGGGAAAAGGTTGACTTTCCCTTTTCCAACACAGAAATAAACACTTTATCTAGCACAATTGGATTTCTTGAGTGTTCTTAACAAGCCATCTTGTGTAGCAAGACACATCAATAATAAAACAATAATAGGAATTTATTGAAATTGAAATATTTCAGAAGGCATAAGATGCTTTGGGTCATTTCAATCAGATTCAATCTGTTGATTGTCAAAATGTTGAATCAAACTAGAAGGGCACTACAGAAGAAGGGATGGATGCTAAAATAACTAACCAGAGCAAAAGAAAATAATAAAGTTAACAAAGACACATTTATGAGAAAAAGGAAACATTTGTTTGTTTTTATATAATGAAAAGAGAGCTCAGTATATTCTGTAGTATCCCATACATTCATTATGCATACATTCTATTTAAAAGAGAAACAATAACATGTCAAGTGCTCGACACTAATTTTCTTGGATATGTACTAGGCAGTAGGCAAAGCAGTGTGGTTTGTGCAGTTGGTAAAGTTCTGCCAAAGCTTACTCAGCTTTCCATCCTTAAAAGGTTTGTAAATGAGTAACAGCTTTGGCTGGGAGCTACTGTAAGCTGCGATGGATTAGTGTTCCATTGAGGGGGTGTGAAGGACTCTTATCTGCTTGACACTACATAAACCAGAGATAAGCGCCGACTCCAATGGGCATCTAGGCTTGTTAAAGGATTTAGCTAGGCAGTGGGCCAGAAGCATAACAAATCACAAACCCATAAGGACTAGTCACTAGCCAAAAACAAGGCCAGAAAATAATACATTGATAAAACCTGAGTTCGGATTTGCTTATCTCTCAGTGCTATTATTTGAGTCCACATAAGTTCCACATTACATTTTTCATTTAATTAATCATAGCCATGGATATGTTTTATTCTAACTCAGTTGAAAATTTTTGGACTGATGATCGCAATTTTTTTTTTCAGGCTGTATTTGGTCCTCTGGCGAATATTGTAAATCTGTTCCATTTTTGCAGTGATTTGTCATGCAAAAAAACTCCAAGATGGCAGATCATTGCTGGCTCCTTTAAGTGACATAGAAATGAGGCCTTTTCCAAGATGGTGTCTGTTTCAGGAGTGATTGTACAAAACCCCAGTGATATGGATTTGATTGCAAATCCTTTGTTTTTTAATCAAGCTATTAGAAACTAGCTCCCGATAAAGTGTTCTAAAAAAAATTCCCAAGTTAGTTGAAGTAGATTTTTTTCCTGAAACTAACCAGTGTAGGTGCTAATAGAAGTGCATTTTTACTAGCCCACAATGAAGTTTTACTAGTCCTGGGCTAGTGGACTAGCAGTGTCGAGCACTGCAGTGTCAAAGTTTTTAGTGTAACTTATGCATACGTAAAAAAAATTATGAATGTATGAGGTAGTGTGGAAATATTGTCGAGGGCTCTAGCAGCATGGCCAATCAGAATGAAGGATTTTAAAGGTCAACCAGTAACTTTGTTATTCTCTACTGATACTATCTTTTCCTGCATGTGTTTTCTTTACCTTTCTATAATTTAAATGATTTCTTTAGTTGTTATTATTTTAGTAATTATTATTGTACATGTTTGTAACTCAGTTCTATAGTCCTGTCTATATTTAATCACCCAGTATCTTGTTATATAATTTCAGACCTAACAAATGTCTATATTAACTAGTGGCAGTCTGACTCAATTAGGTTATGAACTATTTTCAGACTGCCAGTATCATTTATGCTTTTTTGTTTGTTTGTTTGTTTGTTTGCTTGTTTGTTTGTTTGTAACTAAAGGTGTTCACCAAATTAACAATAATTTTTTAGTGACACTCTATTGGTGGCCTACTGAAAATCCTGCATATTGATTGGTTAGTTTACTTGGGGTCTTTTTTAATAATCTCCTAATTATGAAGAACACCAGTTCCTTTCCCGAATAAATAGATTTCAAGTATCTATTTGATTAATCCAATTTTGTCTGACAAGTAGAGGTCTCCTAGTTGAGTGACGGTAAATCAATTAGACTGGTTACTGAACCATGCCATAATAAAAGACAAAATTAAAAAACAGTATCACCTACCGATATTAATTGTTGCCTGTCGACTGATCACCTCTGGAGTTAAAGGATTGAGTTCAGAAACGTCCTACAACCGACAAATAAAAAAGTTTTCTCCATTCACGTGGCGACAGACATTTTATGACTCAGACTAAAGATCGCAATACAATTTTGTGAATCCTCCACCCATACTCACTAATTGAGACAAATCTTGTTTTGACAAGTGAGGTTGACCTGTTGTAGTCCCTATATTATCTGTCGCCATTTCGATATATTATAATATGTAGTTTTACAATAATTCCTTGGCTGGAACACCGACAGTAAGCTGATGCAATCGACAAAAATCTGAGAGACAGAGAGACTGGGTTAAATTTAGGTTCCAGGCTCCACACGGCTATAGATATTTAAAAGTGCCTGGTTATTTCAAGCTTCCTTCATCTTCCTTCGTTTGCGGTCACTTACTACGGTTATTTCCACCTCCGCAATTTTTAGTTCAACGTATTTTCGAACTTTTTTCTGTTTCCGTTGGACTGATATCTGCGCTGGGTTTATTTTGAATTCAGTGTGCGAAATTTACGCAGACCCGTTTTGGAAATAGGGAAGATGGACAAGAACGCGGACACTAATAGTAATACACAACTCACAGGCCTGTTTGCAGCGAGAAAACACGACTAAATACTTTGCCTATGTTTTTCCTCTAATTATAAAACATCCCTCCTTAGCAGTTCCTGCCTCTGACTGATTTTAATTAAAGATGTAGATTTAGCTGTATAGTTTCATATACACGATTTTCGTAACTTTCGGCTGAGGCTGGGCTGTGCTTAACTTTTCGGCGATTTCAGCCTCAAATTGTTCTTAAATTGTTCTTATTTCCTAATACTGAAAAATTAAAAGACGCGGTTAGAAATGTCATCGCAATCTGCGTACAGGGATTAAATAAAGTTCTTGAATTCAAACTTTCAGCCTGGTTATTGTTCTTAGCTTGTTCTTAATTTTTGGGCAAATCTCAGCCTGGGTGTTCTTATAAAGTTTGTTCTTATCAGGCGCGTAGGAGGGGGGGTTCGAAGGGTTCGAACGAACCCCCTTTGAAGTTCGATAATGGCGGACTGAAATACAA
>JAOEHV020252232.1:0-12388 GCA_025447995.2 Isaurus tuberculatus | reverse complement strand
GCACAAAAACCACTAGCCAAAATGGAATTTTTACTAGTCTGTGGCTAGTTGGCTACCGTTAGTCTCGAGCCCTGAAGATCATACTCAACTAAGTTATTTTTGATAAAAACATCTGTATTACCTTGCTTAATAAATCAGGCAATAAATTTTCAATATTTCTGAGCGTTTTTTTGAGCAAGGCAATAAGTATCTTCTACTGTTTCACTGATATATTATGAATGCTCAATATTCTTCCAGTTTAGGAGTTTTTCTTCATTTTTCAATTAAAATAAATCACTAACTACTACAATTTTGGTACTGTCTGAAACTTAAAAAAACAATCTTAATCATGAAAACAAAATAGCAATTATCTTAAGTTGGCCCATGATGAGTTAATTTACTGACAAGTAAGATGTGTGCACAATTAGTTATATCATTTTTATAAACTTGAACAAGATAAGTAAAGACTTATTTAAAGTAAAGATTTAAAATTATTTAAAACAAACACACTTTAAAACTTGGAAGATTTTAACATCAAAACACTAAAAAGTCTCTGCTTTAAGATTCTCCTATGCAAATTCTGTTTAATTTATCAATGCTAAATTAATTTTTTTTTATGAAGAGCAAGAAACCCGATACTTTGTCCCAAATGCTTTCTATGCCTCAGAAAGTAACTAACAGCTTATATCGAAATGAAGTAGAATAAGTCTTTAACATTTAAGTATTCAGTAAAATAGGTGATCAATACGTGAAACTTTGGTGAAGGTTTAGTCTATTTACACTAATTTTTTACAACTTTTGCAAAGCAAACTGAAGTTGCACAATTTCATTTGTTTCTACTTACATCATAAGATAAAATCTGAGGATCACGAGTAAGAACGAAATCTTACACTAGGAAAAGTTTAAGGAAAATGCTAATAAATTTTCAGTAAGATCTATAATTTTAAAAACACAACGCTCTCAAAATGTCACTTGAGAATCGATGCGAAACGAGGGTCGAACGGCGAGTCGACAGCGAAACTTGCAAGTTAGTCTTGTTTTAATTTATTGTTATGAAAAAACCTTATCATAGTTTAAGATGCAACTAAAAGGCAAACCGAAAAACTCATTTATTACTCTTTTGTGTTTGCTTTAGAACCCATACTCGAATATCAAACTCGAAAATGAGAACACAACAGTAAATCCCACAGTTATTGGATGCAGAAACACTTTTGATATCTTAAGAAAAATCAAGTAAAACTAAATTAATCTTTAGGTGTACAGACATTTTAATTGATCACTTTAATGTTTACAGGACCTCATCAAAACCCAATTGCGGCAAATAGCATCTTCAACCTCGGCGAGTAGTCGTACATTTCGAAGAAGAATTACGGTACCATAACACAAACTGAAACTCCCATCTGAAGCGTTTAAACTAAAACTCTGCTCATAAATATAACAATGAATAAAACATTAACATACTTACCTAATTTAACAAAACGAAAGGCTGTGAAATCAGAGAAAACCACACACCAAACTCACCGATTGCTCAACAAGAACTGAAAATGGCCGATTTCTGGGAACTTATTCGGACCCCAGTCACGAGACTTGTAAAAATTTGGATTGCGTCATAAACCTCGCTTCCATGTATCTCCGTTCCAACATGGCGCCCAAAGCAGTCAAAGGGAAGAGTGGTGGGAAATTTTGGAATATAGGTGCACAAATCACCGATATTTATCAAAATCCCTTTAAGTGGTGAGTCAAAGATAGATTATATGGCATAGGTTCTTGCTGTTTTATAGAATCTGCTGACAAAGATAAGTCTGCAAAATTGCACGTGTTTGTCGAAATGCCAGTACAGTAGCATGAACTTTCCGGTGCTTGTCACTACAAGTTCGTTAAAAGTTGTTTAATATTCTTATTTAACGTTACTAGAAATTCAATATGGCAAACAAAGTTCTGCTGCACAATGTGTTTCTAAGAATTTTTTTAAGATATTAAAAAAGTGTTCTTTACTCCTTGTAGAATTTTATATTTTACAATAAGGTATAAACTTACTGATATTAATTTAGAAGTACATCAAGCACGCATTTTACACTGTGAAAACATTGGAATTGTAAGAAATTAATTTGAATATTTCAAAACTTGAAATTTTATTTTCATACTATTAAAAAACAGTACCAACTTTGTAATTGATGGATTGGGTATGTTTTTAAAACAGGAGCAGGTTTTCAAACTAAGAGAATGAGGTGTACCTTGGGAATTTTCGAAGATTCGAACTGAGTCACATTTTTGTCACATTTTATGAAGTGACTTGAGTTCGAACAAGTAACGAAAACGATTAGAACTAATTGTTAACACATTCTTATGGATTCTTTCTAAAATCTTCACTTTTTTTAGCAGTGTTCTGTTATCAAGAACTAACAATAATTATTTCATCCAACTCTACACAGGCAGTTTGTCAAGCACACGGCGATCTTTTTTGTAGCTGTAGTTGCCGTGCGAGAGTTATCCGATATTGACCTGATGGCTCCACCGCAAGCTCCATAATTGTATAATACAAGTGAGAAAGATGGAGTTTAAGTATTTAAAGTTTTTGGATTTTTCAAAATTAAACTCGTTAATTAAAGACATTAGAAAAATGAGGTTGCTGTAGTGGTTGTCATATACCCTCTTGGTTTTATATGTTGGCTAATCTATCCAAAATATTCAAGTAATTTTGATCTCGTGTGTTTTGCTCACGATTTTCAGGTTTATATTGGTGATTCAAGATAAGGGAGAAGACGGAAGAAGATAAAAAGAAGGAAGGATAAAGGAACATAAGGACTGGTGTCACTTGATATTTTAGAAACATACTGGAAATTGACAATGAATTTGCGATTTACCGCAAACTGAATGTAATACATGCGTTTTGACCTTTTTCAGATGTTTTTGAAATGAACTAAATAAATTTTAAAATTTTGTTTAAATGGTTATCAAAGTTGTTTTTGTTTCAATTTGTCATGAGACGCGATTTTTCGAAAATTTTCAATGTTCCTTGGGTATCAGAAAATATCTTTAAATGTATATGAGATATGATACATGTGCTCAGTTGCTCCCTATGGTTAGAATATGTAGCGGTATCTCACGATAGTTGTCTGTCCCAGTCCCTTCTCCCTCCCTGGATGTCTAAGGTGTAACAACCAAAAGTAACAAAAAAGAGAGAGGAAGGGGGGGGGGGGGGAGATGATAGCAGTTGCTGGTTTGTTTTAAAGTTCTCGCACTCCCAAAAATACAATCACAACTAGGAAAGTCAGTAGGTATAATCTAGTATATTTGTTAACAGATTGTGTTTGCATGTTTTGAACATGACTAGTAGTGAAGGATTCAACCAGTGTATTAGCCTTGGTACTCGGGAAGACCCGAATGACCATTTATGTAAGGGATTAGCCTTGGTGCTCGAGAGCATTTGACCAGCATTTTTGAAAAGGGGTTAGCCTTGGTGTTCAAAAGCATCCAAACAACATTTTGAGCAAGGGGTTAGGATTTGTGCTTGAGAGTACCTCACCTGCATTTTTGAAAGGGGTGACCTTTGGGTGCTCCAGAATATGCAGCCAGCATTTTGGTCAAAGGGTTAGCCTGGGTGATTGAAAGCGTCCATTCAGCATTTTTGGCAAGGGGGGGGGGGCCCTGGGATGGTCCAGAATGCTGGATCAGTAAGGAGCCTAGTGTCAAAAAAGAAAGAAACTCTTCATTTTCAACCTCAAAGGTGAACTTCAGAGCAGACTTAGCAGTGTGAGCTTGGTTAACGGAATGTAGGAAGCCCAAAGCTGGATAGAGACAATAATCTCGATAAAACGCAGTTATACAATTTACAAAATTCGTTCTAATCCAACAATATATATCTATCGTAATTGATATACACAAGTGTTCATTTTAACAGAATTTGGGGTCACCATTTCGTGAGGTAAAGCAAGAACGTTAAACTTCTTCATAAGAATACCGGTCATTTTCCTATTTTTGGTAAGTTGTTCAGTTTCTGTTGCTTCACAAATTCCTCTACGTCTTTCCTTGGTTTGCGGACGATGCAACAATCTTTCTTTTTGAAAACATGCATCGGTTGTCATTAGCGCTTTCTTGTGCTTGCTGCGAGGCATAAGTTTAGAGGAATCTTCAATCAGTCTTAGTGGTTTGTGAACGTCTGGCAGGACACCGCATTGGCTTACTTTCATTTTCATCTGTACATCACCTCGCGCCAAAATCATCGGCCCACCGGGAAACCGGGACACGGTTTCTTCTTGCTCAAATGCTCGCGGTTTGGGGTCAGCACCTGTTTCATCAAAGTGTTTAAAAATTCTCGGCTGTGCTGTGTAGCTCGAAGAACTGTTCTTCAAGACAATCGTTTGGGAAATTGGTGGAAGAACAACTCCACTGCGTCTGCTCCTTGTGTAGAATGAATGATCCTTTGGAGGAGCCGTGGGGACATTTTGTTCAAACGACATGGTCCTTGTGATAGGAAAATTGAGTGCAGCACATCTCGTTCTACTTTTTTGTAGATTTGAACGATTTGCCGGTGGAGAATTGAATACTCTTGCAACGTAACGCTTGTCGCGGCTAACGGCTGGCAACTCACGATCCGGTAAAAGCGTGTAATTCGTCTCTTCACCGGTTCCACGAATCAGTTTAGAACTATAAGCCATGTTCCTTTTTTCTTTAGGTTAAAGTGTACGTTGTACAATGTAAACGTTTCTTTATACATGTTTGATATATGTATGAATGTGTAATGTAATTACACACTTTTCCAAAAATATAACCTCCTTATTCACAAGCCATACCTTTTAAGGCAAAAAAATCACAGGTTTGTATAAATACGTCTAGAAAGCTACAATCGTAGTTTCCGAAGGTGAAAAATGTAATTACTGCAATTATATTCTTAAACTTTATAACTTTGCTAGCACGTACAGCTAACTAATACAAACGCGGTAACACTCTGGGCAGGGTTGTTCAAAAGCTTGTTAACTTTAACCCTGGGTTAAGGTAAAATTTAAACAGTAATTTCTTTACAATGAAAGGTTTTCTTTGCTCATGATCACTGCTCAGAATTTCCAACACTAAAAACAATGAACCCCAAACTTCAAAGTCAGGTCAGTTTATGGATCGTAAGAAAAACAAGCATGGGTTAAAAACTTAACCCTGGGTTAGTGCTAATCGACCTTTGAACAACCGGGCCCAGAATATGTAGATACAATTAAAAAGTTCGCATATATCTGATTGAATTTGCCGTCACTTTTGGTGGTAGAACTAAGAGGTGTCCTTGTATAACAATTGGCGTTAATTACATTTTATTCGAAGTTTTTTTTTTGCAGACTGTCAGTAAAAAGAAATGAAAAACCGAAATTGTATATAAAAGCCATTTAAAATTTTGCTAAAGTTATTCTTGTCCAAACTCCACCAGAATAAAACTGGGTTAAGTAAAGGAAACAATCAATAGAGTAACTCAGGAAGTTTCCTCTTTTTCTAAAAAACTTCATAGTGTTAGAAAATTTCCATAAAAGGTTAGATACAGACCTTAGAGAAGACGTAAGTAAATGCGTAAAACGTTCAAACAGTGTGACAAAGCCATGTAAAATTCGAATGGATACACCCTGACCTATAAATAAGACATACATCCATTATTTCCCATAATCCTTAAACCTCAGTCGTTCACATTTTTTTAGCAATCTATCTTTAATTTTGTTATACACGGCCATCCATCCATCCTAATTCTTGCTCACCTATCTTCATTCTTCGTTCGTTTTTGTTACTCTTCTTCTCGATTCATTCTTGTTCATTTATCTTCAGTGTTGTTCATCTATCTTCATTCTTGTCCATTTCTTTCATTCTTGTTCATCTATTTTCATCCTTGTCCATTTCTTTCATTCTTGTTCATCTATCTTCATTGTTATTCATCTATCTTCATTCTTGTCCATTTCTTTCATTCTTGTCCATCTATTTTCATCCTTGTCCATTTCTTTCATTCTTGTTCATCTATCTTCATTGTTGTTCATCTATCTTCATCCTTGTCCATTTCTTTCATTCTTTTTCATCTATCTTCATTGTTGTTCATCTATCTTCATTGTTGTTCATTTCTTTCATTCTTGTTCATCTATTTTCACCCTTGTCCATTTCTTTCATTCTTGTTCATCTATCTTCATTGTTGTTCATCTATCTTCATTCTCGTTCATTTATCATTCTCGTTCACTTGTCTACATTCTGGTTTATCGATTTTTATTCTGGTTAATTCATTGTCTTCATTCTTGCTCCTCTGTAAAAGTAATGCCCGAATGAAGATAGTTCAACAAGAATGATGATAAATGAGCAAGAATGAAGATAAATGGACAAGAATGATGATAAATAAACAAGAAGGAAGATACATGAAAGATAATTGATAAAGATAAAAGCGAATAACGGTAAGATAAATGAACAACAATGAAAGCGAACAAGATTGATAGATGAGCGAGTATAAAAAATAGTGAATATAAATAAAATACAAACGAATGTGAATGACTGTCAATGAAGGTTTGAAATATGGGAAATTTATGCTTTATTTGTCAAAAAGCATAAATGGCACTTTGATATGAAGTATATACCCAGTAAGTGCACAAGCATACTATTAGTTTGGTAACCAGAAAATTTTCATAGAGGTGAAATACAGCTGCACTGACCAACAATGTATGGCAGTTGTTTTCGCATTATATCGATACAGATGGATGGATGGATAGATATACAAGTTCTCCCCTTGGGGCTTTTCAGAACCTGTTTACAAGTATATACAGTTGAGGTCAGACAGCTGAGGGTCCTAGAAAGTCCGCTTGAGCGGCTCACGTGTTAAGGCGCAACTTGGCAGCCGATAAGAAGTGCCCTCAGTGGAAGAAACAGACCGCAACACCGGGTGCAATCTTCCTCGTTTGTCTTCATCTACAATCAAAGGCAATGAAATGTTGAAGTTATGAATTCAATGGAGAAAATTAACACCACAGGATGTACGACATTCTAGATTGTAGTCATTTATAAAAAAGGTGTATTGTGCCTGTGTGATCGGCACCCTACTATATGGCAGTGATAGCTGGTCACCATATGTAAACGAGAGACCCGATTTTATGTGTTCCACCTCAGATGTCTCCGCAGAATTTTCGGAGGAGGAGCACAAATATGGCGCCCCCATAGTGAGCCCTATAAATTTCTGTTACACATTTTGAAGAAGAACTCGGCAGTGGAAAACTGCACAGACCTGAGACTTGGCCAGGTTGTCAAATTATCGATATTCTATAATATCTGAAATTCTTAATTTCAGACATATTATGGTTTTGATTTTAGTTTTTGATGGCTTGACAGTAAAAACCACCAATAGTTTGATGAAATAAATTTGTTCATCACATGATACGCGTGCGTCACTTCCGAACCCGAACTTGCTCTGTAAGTTTTTTTTTATGTATATTATTAAAAAGTTATCACATAACGCATGTGTTTACCTCTACAACCTCATACCAAAAGCTTGAAGCTCTAAATGTTCTCCCGAGCAGGCTCGGCTCATGTAAAACCAAATTCGAGATGGTAAAATGCCCGTAATAAGCACGCCCAAGGAATGTAAAATATCGAACAGTAACAGAAAATAGCAGGTTTATACAGTTTAATTCAAGGTTATGAATGCGCGCCAAACATGCCTAAAATATACGGTGTAATCTATGTAGCTTAAGGATTAAAATTAACACCTTTGAGTCTTCAGAGACGGTGGTTACAAATTGTCCATCAATGAAATAAATTGAAGGTTGTAAACTTAATGCCTTTGACAAAATGGTGCTCAACTAAAAGTTGCTATAATAATATCACTACAAACGCCAAAAGTCAACTATAACAATAAAAAGATTAAATTTTGACTTTAAAATGTTAAAGCCCCGATACTAAACTAGCCCTGTTTTCGCTTCCAATAGGCTGTTAACTTACACCATTACTTGCTGTATGGGGCATTAAGAAAAACAGCAATAAATGAAAATGTCTAGTTGTCAACAATGAAACAACATAGACCAACGCAGATCCGATTTGATTCTGATCTTCTAGGGTGCTTTGCTCGGTAAGGTTTCCATGGTGATGGCCATCCGTCGGGTGAGGGTCTCCAAACCACACCAACGTCTCACTTTCGGATTTCCGCTCGCTGAGGCTGGCGTCAGCAACCTAGCCAATCACGGGCAAAGGAATTGCCGTGTTCTAACGTCTCCTGAAAAAGGAGGAATTCGAATATTGTATTACTGTTAAAGGGTTCGTACACTTTTGGACTACAAAATTCCAGAACTCCCAAGCACAAGAATAAGGGTCCCATTCTCTTGGTCAATTGAACTGCAGGGATAAGCTAAGAAATGAAAAACAAATGTTTTGCAGTCTTTAAAATGGACATGCGTGTTTTAGTCGCTCTCAGATGTTCGTTCAATGGTTCATCGTGATCCCCAATATTGTCTTGAGAACGATAAAACACGCAGGCGCACTTCCTTTATCGTAAGAAAAACTTGCTTTTGTCCCTCCGCACACTAGAATTTTTAGTCACTCATGACAGAAAATATCAAACGTGTTTGATATTTGGTTTACTTGTCACCAGTGACAAATGTACTGCAAACGTTTCCCGCACACTAGGATTTTTTGTCGATCAAACTGGTTACAAAAAACAAGTGTGCATCTCAAGTGCACTAAATTGCGCTGGCCTTAAAGACTTTGAAAGAGCAAAAGAAAAAGAAAGACAAACTGTTCAAAAAGATGTTTAAACTGTATCGTCATTTTCTTAAAAACTAATTAAATAAATGGTTATTTTTATGGAGAATGAAGTCTGTTACTTGTTTCAATTCTTGTGCTTCACTGACCTGGCCGAATTGGAAAAATGCAACACAGCTTCGGGTTTCTTGTTGTAACGACCATGACCTCGGGATCCCGCGGAATCACCACTCTGTCTCTGCTGGGCGATCATTTCTATAGAAGAGACAAGAATACTAGCGGTATAAAAGATACTCAGGAATAAAAAAAATATTATTGTCTATTTTGTACTTTCTTCTTCAACATATTCAGAATATATAGTTTAGAACTCTACAAACTAAGACTGCATGTTTGTTTCATGGTGCATGATTGCGATCGTCCACTGTGGAACAAGCTCAATATGTCACATACCAACGCCATACTTGGATGAACCGAAACTTAATTATATGCATATTCCAACAGGTATTTTTTCTTTTCTGACAACTTTATTAAAGTTTTCATTTTTGCTCAAGTCTTAAATGTCAAAACCATAATTTATCAACGTACCATTATAGATTTCTTCTTCTTGCCTTTGGTTATAATTCAGTACCAGTCTCTTCACCTCCTCCTGTTCTGCTTGTTCGGCCATCTGTTTCTTTCGTATGTTTGCCGCAAGCCGTGAGGACAGCGGTATCTTTAGGTCCTTAAACTGCTGTTTGCTCCCTTTCTTTAGCATGAGAACAAAGTTGGCATCATTGTCTGCGTTTTCGTTAGGATGGTTTGCCTGTGCTTTACGGGACTGTCCCTTGAGATGCATTGGAACACCTACATCAAGAGAAGGCACCTTGAGGCTCTCACTGCGCCTGCTCTGGAGATCATCAACCATTACACGAGTGAAAGCTGCGACAAACTCTTGGTCCTCGATACACTCTACCTCTGGTTTTGGCTTCGGTGGACTCAAAACTTTGACCTAAAAAAGAATGAATCACGTCACTAGAGACTTTGCTATCTTCTTACCAGAAATACAAGACAAGATGAATTGGGCAGTGGATTAAATCTCTGCCTTTAATACGCAACGGTCTAAGTTCGACCCTCCGGTCTGTCAAGATTTGAACATTTGTGTGACCTTATTAATCTCTTGTTATAATTTCCCCCACAAAAAGTAAAATTACTTCTCACCCGGTTCATGTCAGAGTCGTCTTGGCCAATCTCCACCACCTCATACTCTGGATTGTGTGCACTTTGCTCTGCAGCCATTTCTGGGTTTACTTCTTCATCGTGTTCACTGCTTACACGTTTCCTCTGTGTTTGATGCTCTCTATCCTGGTCGTCTTCGTCCGCATCAGTATCCTGCTCTTCATCTCCCTCCAGTAACCCCGGCGAAGGATCTGCCGAGTGTTTCAATGATAAATGTGCTCCATCAGCTAAGGTACTGTTCTTCTCAGGAGGGGCAACTTTTTCTAACGTATAAAAAATAAGAAGAAAAATAAGTTTTAGAGGAAATCTTAAGTTAACTACATGAAAAGGGTTTTTTTTAGTGCCAAGTCTTTAAGCAGCTATCGGTGCTTAGCAAGAAGGAAAAAGGGTTTCGATGGGGGGAGGGGGAGTTAGGGCCAGAGGTGGTGGATGGGGAGTTTGAAGAAAAATGTCTCTATTTCCCAGGGACTGGAAATTTCAGCGTAAAGCCTGCGATCATGGCGGAACGATTCGAATGTACATTTGTAGCAATTGTCTAATTTTTGAGTATGTTGTAAAACTTAATAAAAACACCTTTTGTTTTAGACATATCAATGCCTGTATTGATTAACATGTAGAAATAATCCCAGAGACAACTTAGAACTGCACAAAATCCTGAAACATCACTCACCTTCATTAACAGCAGTCTTCCTAAAGACTATTTCAACCCTTAATATCACCTAATACTTTCTGTACAATTGATACCTAAGAGGTTCTGTGAATTTAATAGCGATTGGTAATGAACATTTTGAGAAGGGATGTCTGAAATTTTGATTTCAAAGAATACTATGTGAGGAAAGTGTTTTAATACAGAGTTTAGAAAAAGTACTGTATGAATTCTTTATTAGAGATTATTCACAGCGTCACTAACCAATCTGTTCCTGGTACCCTTTGTTGAGGCTTTCTACGGCCGAAATTGCTTCCTCCATTGTCGTAAACAGTTTTAGTTTCGGTCGTAAAAACTCAAACGTGTCGGAAATCATATAATCTACATCCTTAGGGAAAGGGTGGTTATCATTCCATGCTGGGTTTGCCTTCTTCTTCTGAATGTACGCCTGAAATCAGTTTAAACATATAAATCATATAATCTACATCCTTAGGGAAAGGGTGGTTATCATTCCATGCTGGGTTTGCCTTCTTCTTCTGAATGTACGCCTGAAATCAGTTTAAACATATAAATCATATAATCTACATCCTTAGGGAAAGGGTGGTTATCATTCCATGCTGGTTTGCCTTCTTCTTCTGAATGTACGCCTGAAATCAGTTTAAACATTTAACAACAAACAATAACGATGTTTATCGCGAAATAGCTAAGTTTTAACTTTGAACTATTCTAATTCCTTTACTTTTCAATAAGTACTTTAGCTTCAACCGATCGGATCATTTAAAAACCATCTACTTATTAAACCACATCATTAAAATACCTGGAAGTAAATGAGAAAGCAATCCAGCTTCCTTCTGCTGCTTCCACGGTCAAAGTACTGTCCGCAGGTGTCAAGGATGGTACATATCAAACGAATACGGAACAAATGCTCAGGGGGGTCAATGTTCTCAGATACGGTTCCTGGAAAAGCGTTTAAAATTGGTAATTGAACTTAGGTGTAAAACGTGTTTTGAAATCAAACGCGTGATTTTGAATAAAACAATAAACAAACAATTTTCTCTTGGCGAGAAAATCCAGCACACACACTGCCTGAATGAAAATCCATCTCTAGCGGAAGCAATTTTATGTTTGAGATTTTTTATTAAGTAGACCTCGAGGATGAATGGACTACACGTCGATATATCCCATAAGGCTGCAGGGCGAATAGATAATTTAGCCGGAGTTCATGAAGCCAGGTGGTCAAATTGTTTTAGTATCGCCCAGCTCATCTTGGTATCCAAACATCGTAGATCTCCTAATGACCTCCAGTTCCTAATAGTGACTGTTAAATACAACAATTTTAAACCTTTCACCCTTTGAAGATTGCATTTCAATTAGAAATAATCAGTGCATGTCAGAGGAATGGATGATCTTACCGTCTTCCTTGTGCCCAAATGTGATGAAAGAGTACAGAACGTTGAAAACAACTCGTGATTCTACCAAGGTGTAGTTATACAGCTCTCCGAGGTACTTTACACAGCTGATACGCCTCTGATTAAGTTTACTAATGTTAACCTGCAAATGAACCATAGGCTGACAAATAAATAAACAAATAAATAAATAAATAAATAAGTAACTAAATAAATAAGAAAGAAGGAAAGAAAGAAAGAACAAATGGATAAATGAGAAGGGAAAGAAAGAATTTTTGAACGAATAAAGGAATGAAACGAAGAATGGAACAAACAAACAAACAAAAAAGAAATGAAAGAGGAAAGGAAGGAAGGAAGGAAGGAACGATAGAACGAAAGAAAGAAAGAAAGAAAGAAAGAAAGAAAGAAAGAAAGAAAGAAAGAAAGAAAGAAAGAAAGAAAGAAA
>JAOEHV020252136.1:1866-12389 GCA_025447995.2 Isaurus tuberculatus | reverse complement strand
TCTTACCACAGTTTGACGTCATTCTGTGATCTATAACTGAACAGACGCACGCTAACATGGAATCTATTTGTTAATTGTTAGCTATGGTTTCGTTTCGCATGTTCCTCCCAAATTCCTGGCTTCAGGGTTGTGAGATACGGCTTAAATATTCAAAGGAAGAAAAGCCACGTACTATTTTTAAAGCTGCGAAAAATTGATATATCTTTTAGAATGAAATTGGCGTAAACGTCTGAGGGAAAAAGGCAATAAGAGGATTTACTCCAGGCTAAATAGGTATATATGTATAAATGAAGAACTTTGTTTTTCTTGGCGAGTTAATCGCAGTGCTGTATTTAAAAACATGGTCGTTTGTAAATCAGTTTAGCGTCATAATTTTATTTTTATTGCAGTTTGTACTTGCAAAAAGAAGGGATCAGGAGTTTGCGATAACTCAACAGGAAAATGTCGTTGTTTAGCAAAAGGTGCAACAGGACCCGACTGTTCCAAGTAAGAAATGATCAGCTTATCAGCAATATTTGTGCAGATATGGTAAATTACTAACTCACACGTTGTGCAATATGTGTACAGGAACAAGATATCTTCATTGTGCCAAAACATTAATAAATTTTTTATGAGATTTAGGGGTAATTCCCGCTACCAACGTGGCCTAGTGCCCATGTTAGTGGCTTCAAGTTTGATACTAGTACGTATGTGCTACCTGACTTGTATTTATTGTTTATTTCACATCCCACAAGCACAACGCTTCACTCTTAGTATCTCGTGTGGGAATCTGAACCTAATTGCTAGCTATGCCATGCTGACGAGGCCCAAAAAGGCCAAAACAGCTGTGCTAATAAGATCTAGCCCAGGCATTTAACCCATCAGTTGGTAAACCCTGACGTTCTTCTACAGGAAACAGCTGTCATGGCTGCAAACAATCAGGCTCACTTTTATTCATGGTAGATTTAGGGGTAATGCCCGCTACCAACGTGGCCTAGTGCCCAAATTAGTGGCTTCAAGTTTGATACCAGTACGTATGTACTACCTGACTTGTATCTTTTATTTTTGTGTTTTATTTGTGAATAAAAAATGTTTTGCGTCTGCCATAAAGTAAAACAAAACCAATTTTAAGATCACAAATTTAGATGTTTTCTTCTATAATAAAACTCAAAGTAGATCTTAAATTTGGCTTGCTTTCTCAGGACTATAAGAAATGAACAGTAAAATCGTAATGTTTGTGAGATATGGCTTGAATATTAACCACGAGTAAAGTTAACGCATACGTTTTAGGTATTTAGCACTTGCTTTCACTAATATGGGAACTTACAATACATTGGTAGCTAGCACTAACCCTTAAAGCTACCGTAAATGAAACTGAGCAAAGAATGAAGAAAACATTAGTCTATTTGTGAGCTATGCCAAAACAGCTGTCCATGGCTGCTAACATTCAAGCTCACCAATATTTATGGTAGATTTTTTAAAATCTTCTTAAAAGAAGTGATATCTGCTACTGAAATGGCCTCAGTGGCCATATTAGTAGCTTCAATAACTAGATCCACGCACAAATGTAAGAAAAGTGCTGATATTTCTTAATGTTTAATAAAGGTTAAGAGGAGCGTTTCTTTAGTTTTTACAATTTTTCGCAGGAGGGGGGGAGGGAGGGGGCTATTTGTGTACGGACGTTTATTGGAACATTTTTTGGTGCTTAATCGAGCAGACACGATTATGAATATTTTTTTCAAAACAGATGCGAATTAGGTTACAAAGAAATTACACCTGGCGGAGGCTGTTTCTGTAAGTTACAGTTTTAATTTGGTATACATATTGATTCAGGATTTTGGTAGAAATTGATCCCTTGAGTTTTGTTTTTCTCGAATGCGCATCGAAAAACACAATGGTGCAGAAGAAGAGAATGACGATTGAACACCGAACGAACGATTAATTTAGGCTGAACAAACAGCTCTTTTAAGAGCTACCAATAATTACAAAAGTTAAAACCAATTACATTATTGTTAAATGTTGTGTGTATAAATTAATTGTTGCTGTTGTTGTTTTTGTGTGGCTTAATCATGAATTACTGTTTAAAGTCATGAATTTTGGATGTCAAAAGTTTTGTTTCCGGAAAAACTCAGTTTTTAGCCGCAACCCCCAATTCCGAACGCTGTTACTCTCTAAATTTTGAAATTTTGTAACAAAATGGTGCGGTTTAAAAGTGAATAACTACGGTAAATCATGTTTGTTTTGCAGATGAATTGAAAACCTTAACAAAAGTCAATTTAACGGGGAAAACGAGTGCTAGGTTTTTTTATGCACCAGGCGAAGTAAGTAATTCTAGTTTTTCTGGAAAATAACTAAACGTTTTAGATGATTATGGACTGCATTGGTGATTCGAATTGTATAAAAAAAATTTAAGTTCGACACCGTGGTGAAAGATTTCAGAAACAAAGATTTCAGACGTTTGGGACGTTGGTCCTTCGTGTGAGAAAAGTAGCAGGAATGACTAACGTCCGAAACATGAAAAATATCTCTGTGTTTTTCACCACGGTTTCTAACTTAAAAACTATTTCAAAACCTTTTAGACATCTGTAGTGGTGAGAATCCTGCTGAACAAGACATCTTTTGAAAACTTTAATCTAGACGAGTTTCCGATCTCATGACATCAAAACCACTTGTCCTAAACGTCTGTATTGTTCTTCACTCCACGGGGTAACATTTTTCAGTGGAACCTCGTCATACGACCATCCCGTTAATACGACCAAATTTCCATGGCTCAAAGGTGCTCGTATTAAAGGAGAACTGAACGCTAAAATTGACTTTTTATCGTTTGAATATTTTGACATAATAGAACAATTATATAAAGTTTTTTTCAAGTGATAATATACATCCGCTGACATCAAATATTGAGCCGCCGATCAAATCTTGTTGATTTGTTACAAAACTTTACAAAACCTTATTTTCTTTTTTAACTGCTCGGTTAACACTTGAAATATTCAAACGATAAAAAAGTCAATTTTAGCATTTAGTTCCGCAGGATACTTTTTATTAGACTGTTTCTTTAGAAACACAAACGAAGTTTTTCATTTTCCCAATACGTAGCGTGTTAATTTCCTAAATTTTACTTTAAGGGCAATATGGAGACCTTCGCTTGATTTGTTTATATTTGCAGTTTAAGCGAGACGTCAGACTTGCCTTAAAAGTATTGACGGGAAAGTATGTGTTGATGAATCTGACAACTTCTTATCGAGCTGGTGAGTAAAAGGCCTTTTTCATTACTTGACAACTATCCTTATACGCTGATCAACCGCCGCCTGGTTAGCCTAGTTGGTAAGGTGCCAGTCTATCGAGCGGGAGGCTCGGGTTCGATTCCTGGCCGGACCAACACTTAGGGTCTTAAAATAATTAAGGAGAAGGTGCTGCTTTTGCTCTAACATCTGCAAATGGTTAGACTTTCGCGTCTTCTCGGATAAGGACGTTAAACCGTAGGTCCCCGGGATCCCCGTAATTGGATCTTGGATCTGTGAGTGTTTCCCGGCCCTTTCTTCGGAGAAAAAGTAAAATAAATAAAATTAATTAATTAATTAATTAACTTGAACAAACCTTTTCCCACAAATATTAGTTTTAAAATTAGAAGGGGCAGTTGGAGCTATGGAAACTAACGTCGTCTGAGTTGTAAAAACTTGTTTCAATAGCTCAAACTACCCTCGGTAGATATACTGATGAGCTGCCAGTATTAAATGGCGCTTTTTTAGTACAAACGACGAAAAGAATCTCATGTGAACAATTATTAGGACATAAATTGCTTTTAAAATCCGTTTCCGTGGAAGTAATTTAGCTAAAAAAGTCAATTCAGCTTGGCGAAGTCGAACGCATCTTCGTTTCAAGTTCGGAAAACAACGAGCGACAGCAACGGAGACTCGTTTCCAGTCTTTTTTCCGTCAGAGGCGGATCAAAATACAATGGCGGCATGATGGCAATTGCAGACGGCTACACCGGCTCCGTGGGCAACTGGGCTCGTAAAACGATTTAGCTTTAGTGTGAAGTTTTAGTTGTTCTTTTGCAGGCTCTAAAAAAGAACGGGAATATATTACCCTTGAAAAGATTGAAAAGGGACCACGGCAAACGTATGACCTCTCACAACAGACATTCAAGTTTGGTCCCCCAGATTACCCCATATTCAGGTTATACATCTTTAATGCGACTGGCAATGTAATCATGTTGGTAAGTGTTTCCAACAACTTGTCTTCTGTGCACCTTCAAACTAACGTTAGTGACGGAGGGGTTGAGAGAAAATTTTAGCGAGCGCTTCCAGGGGATCCGGGGGCATGCTCCCCAGGGAAATTTTGGCAAATTACACTCTCTGAAAAGCCAATTCTACGTATTCTGGAGGTATTTTGAAAATATTTGACATGGAATTTCTAATAGAATTTCTCGGCTTTATGGACGACAAGTTTGGCAAGTTTGTCTCGCTGCAAATAAGAAATTGTACTTGTCTGAAAATTGGGGGGACAGCCGCTCCCCCTGCCCCCTCCCCCCCCCGTCCTGCTCCGCCGGCCCTGAGCTTAGGGGAGATGTTTTAGTGAGCGGCAGATACTGGTAACTGAACCGACCAAACCGTAAATGAAAATGTTTCCATAAGTTCAGTTGCGTTTTGAACTGATATTTCTTGCCTGTTTTCCAGATACGGTTTTACCAGCGAGACTTCGAGCAAGTTGATCTCCTAACGTATGTCTTAGCTACCTTCTTTGGGTAAGTACCCTGACTAACTGAAAATGTATTACTCACTCAATACAGTGCCTAGCAGAGGACCCCTAATTTCTCCCTTTTCATTAATTTATCTTAAACAAGACCTTAATATAAACGGTTTGTTGAACTTTTCATAAAAATAGGTGAAAAATTATCCCAGCCAGGATGGCTTGCGCACAGGGATGTATCGGGTATCCTGTAATTGGTCACACACCACAACGTACTGTTAATGCTGGGTTCAAACCATTTTATGCCGTTTTTTATTCATGTTTCATTTTTTCCCTTTTCTCTTCAATACACTGATAAAATGTTTTAAGGAAAATAGAGATTGCGTTTCCTGGTTTACAAAAGCCTCTGTGGTAATTTTTTATTTACCCAGAACCTCTCCTTTCATGTAACCCCAGCCATTTGCAATAGAGTTGAATAAACTTGTAAAGACTGTGATCTTCGTGATGTAATTTGACCACTTCGTTCATAGGTGTTTTATCGCGGTATTGTTTGTGATAGCGCTTGCGTGGAGGATCCGATCTCGGTACATGCATTTTGTAAGGGCAAGGGTAAGCAGATGAAATCTTAATATGAAAAAAAAGAAGAATTAATTTAATCTTAATCCACGATTCACGATCAAAAAACATGATAAAAGATTGATACAATAGCGGACTCCTGAGAGAACAGCTTCGAATCGGACCTCTGAGGAAACAGTTTCGACCCGGACCTCTAAGTAAACAAATATCTCACCAGAACAATTGGGATCGAAATCTGCCAATCACTAGCGACCTTTCGTTGTATAAGTAGCAACGCGTGACTAGTCAACCTCATTTGCCTGATGAAGACCGGCAGTAACGGTCGAAACGTTGCAACCACCATCTTAAGTGACTTTGACATCGTGAGACAAACGAATAACATTTTCTTATTTTTAATAATTTAATTTTCTTCTCAGACGAAAAACTTTAAATAGAGATGTAGAAACTCACAACGAGTGCTGGTCATTTGAAATGTTTATGGCTCACTGTTACCTTTTTAGGAGTACAGGTGAAATTTTTTTTCTAAGTAGCTTTTAGTAACTAATTCTTGCAATTTGAGAAATTAACACAAAGTTTAGATTTATTTAACCAGTGAGAAATTTTATATTATACAATATATCAAACACGAGAGACTGTGTTTCATCACATTTCAAAACACTGAGAAGAAAGTTGAAAATACAACGCGCAGCGGAGTATTTTTGACGAAATTCAAGATGTTTGAAAACGTGATAAAACACTATCTCGAGTATTTGATATATCTTCTCAATAGAAACTAAAACTAAGGAGTAAACGAAGAAATAAAATCGTAAAAATATATGCTAATTAAAATCACATTTCAAACCATGGTCACGGTTATGATTTCTTTTGTTTTAACTTGATGAATTATTAATGAATTTGAGAAATCAGATATAAAACATCTACTTACTTACCAGCAGCGGAGAGTTAAGAGAAGGCAGATGGCAAGCCGACCATTTGGCAAGGTTGATATTCTAGTTGATGACCCACACAACTCATCTTTAAAGGTACTCTAAGGTTCATATATTCTAAACTGTTCACGTATAACATAGGATAGAAATGGAGGACATATGATGTTTGGATTACCGTGTTAAAGTTTGTGTTAGAGAGTTTACGAAACATGACGCGTCAGGTCATGACGAGCCAGAGGAGTCTAGAAACAAGCACGGTCAGGTCATGACGAGCCAGAGGAGTCTAGAAACAAGCACGGTCAGGTCATGCTCTCGCAACACGGCGCGTCAACATTACTTTTGAATCAGATATTTTGGATAATAAGAATATATACAAGCAATATATGCAAAAAAATTGTTTCATATGCACTTTTAAATGGCACAGCAGAGCATTCAACAGGGCACTCCAACGCGCCGTAGTAATTAGTAACAGAAAATTGGGAAACGTGCTTGTTTTCTCGACTCAGATTTTCTCAGCACGTAATGGCCTGGCGCGTCGTGTTTCGTACACTCTATATTGCAGTTTTTACTTCCGACGTTCCTCAACGATCTTGGCGGTTATGAATTCAGTTTTGGTTTGAACGAAAAAGAAGCGTGAACAAAAAATCAAACTTAAACGGGATTCAAATCTATGACCTTTGTGATACCGATGCAACGATATTACCAACTGCGCGAAGAAGTTACGGCTGCTGAGAGCAGGTCAGTTTTAGTGGTCCATTAAAACAACACAATGTAATACTGTACACAACGTTTATGGGTTCTAATCCTCGTTAAGTTTGAATTTCATAAAGATGGCAGGTTTCACAGATATAAATTAGTTGCATAGCAGGTCCCCATAACAGAATTAGCATTATTCTCTTACCCGCCTGTGATATTGGTGTCACTTTAATTGCCTATCACGGGAAACACATACTACCGCTTTGCAGTTTGTTTTAAGACGGCGTTGGTAACACAGTTTGTAAGATCTCTGCCTTCCAACCACAAGGTCCCAGCTTTTATCCCCGGCTCAGCCGAGATTTCCACATTTGTGTGACCCTCCTAAACGCCAAAACTGTCTCAGTGTTTTATCCTTAGAAGGTATCAGCGTTTGCTGGGAGTTAACAGTTGATGGATTAAGGTCCCGTCCAGGGGGAGTCAAAGAATCTGATCAACTTAGCATTACCACTATTAGAAATGTTATCCAAGCTTAATCAATTCTGACTACAGAAATATAACCACTGTGTTAACTGTTTCACCTTGATGATGCACAGGTCAGTGCGAACCCAATAGCTGTGGAATATTGCGCAGCCAGAGAAAAAAGTCGCGGGTCAGTCAAGACTTTAATCATGCGATTACCAACAGACAAAAATGGTGTTACACCTGTTGGACAGTCGGGCATTTGCTTTGCTAGCGTCTTAATTCACCATAACCTTGAGACTGCAAAGCATGCTGGTCATGTTGGCAAGAGAAAGAAGTCTAGAAAGACTCCAGTGTCAACGTGGGTGTAAAGACTACAAGAGACAGTCAGAATTTAGTGCTGCTGAAATAAGTAGCTGCGGGCGCAAGCACACGTGATAGCTTCTTTTACCTTGCTGCTCGGCGCTTTGTTGTTGATGATGATTTTAGCAAGTTTTTGGAGATATTTTTGTAAATATACCTACGCTGATGTAAGTAAAGTCACTAAAGTAAAAACGGAAGCAAATATTTATGAAATTACAAAACAGTGACGATGGAATGGGGTTTTATGGTGAAACTCTAACGTTCACTGGCTAACATAAACTACACAAGTGTAGATGTATTGTGAATAATAATCGTTAGTCTTTAAACAGACAGCATGTTGTCTCAACGGTAAATCATAAAGATTAAGCGTCCTTTTTAAAGCTAGGTGTTGCTACTACACCAAATATGGCAATATTTAATAGGAAAAAATGATAAAACTAATCGTCGAACAGTTTAAGATTAAGTGCCCTTTTTGTAAACTTAATCTTATGTTAAATACCAAAGGATGAATGGATTAATTCAGAATGTTTTATACAGATTAACATGCCTGTTATTTATTTTTATTCTCGATCTATTCTTTTTAAGGAGACTTGAAAATGCTGTATTATTTCTTCTTATTTGGGATTTGGGCTTGATGGAGTTAATTTTTTACTATTCCAATCGTTTCCCCCGAAAGTCAAATGTTCGACCGTATTAGCTCCAAGCATAGTGGAAATTAGGTATGAAAAATTTTAACCGAAAAAATAATGAAATTTAGATAACTTAGAAGATTAAGAAGTAGTTGTAAGTTACTGTAAGATTATTTGCTGATATTGAGACAAATATGGCATTTTTCATCACAACAGATTCACCTGGAAAAAATTATTGTAATATTTTTGTTTCTGCATCAGCCTTGTATAGTTGGCAATCAAATACCAGTTATGTGCGAGTCAAATTCAGCCGCGAGCATCCCCCCGGGCAAAAAATGTGATCAAATACCTGGCCCAGCGGGCAGTTTTCGTTGGCAAATGCCCTGCCCCCGTTCCTACTATGATGGTCAAATGCCCGGCCCCCTAGTATATCTGCCCAATATACAAAAATATTAGTTGTCATTTTTGAATAAACATAACTGTTTCGGCTCAATAGAACTGCATAAAACAACGGGAACAAAAACTAAACAGAACATTATTGTTTTTATAGCTCTTTATGGTCGATAAATGCTCTTCTTATTCCAAAATGACGATGTTTGAACCCTTGACTTCTGAGCGCCGTCGTAAATGACGACTGGAAGTTTTTTTGTTGTTTGCAAATGTCCGGGGGACCGGGACACTATAAACTGCCAAATGCCCGGCCCTGCGGAACTCATCTTGTATCAGTTGCCCAGGTGGGGATGCTCGCGGCTGGAATAGACTCGCACATTAGCTTGGCCACAAACAATTATGTGATGGAAAAGGCCTATTGATAAATTACAAACAATGTAATGACTACAGAATAAATACTAAGCAGATATGCTTGTGATAATAAATAATGCAAATAAATTAAGAAACTTCCTGTAAAGAAAACAGCTTAATAACCGAACTCGTGACTAGATAAACTAGTTTCTCTGCTTTCGGTAAACGAATGTTCTTCCTCGCTAGTTCAAGTACTTCTCTGCTGGATTTACGATTTCAAAACTTACCTTTAAACTGGGAGTAATCAGAGTCTACTAAGTGCGTTCGAATAACTCAAACGATCAAGCATCCCAAAAAGCCTTCTTCCACCTGATCCATATCTCAAGGATGACCAAAACTCCGACCAAAACCATGGAGTAACCCCTTACCTTGAAAATCCGACCAAAAAAAAAAGTTGACCCAACACCTCAAAAATGACCCAAAATCCGACCAAAACCATGGACTAACCCCTTACCTTGAAAATCCGACCAAAAAAAAAAGTTGACCCAACACCTCAAAAATGACCCAAAATCCGACCAAAACCATGGACTAACCCCTTACCTTGAAAATCCGACCAAAAAAAAAAGTTGACTTGTCTTGTCTCGTGTCTTGTCTCTTGTCTTGTCCCCTCTTTTGTCTTGTCTCGTGTCTTGTCCTGTCTCTTGTCTTGTCTCCTCTTTTGTCTTGTCTCGTGTCTTGTCTTGTCTCGTGTCTTATCTTGTCTCGTGTCTTGTCTTGCCTCGTGTCTTGTCTTGTGTCGTGTCTTGTCTTGTCTCGTGTCTTGTCTTGCCTCTTGTCTCGTGTCTTGTCTTGTCTCGTGTCTTGTCTTGTCTTGTCTCGTGTCTTGTCCTGTCTCTTGTCTTGTATCGTGTCTTGTCTTGTCTCTTGTCTTGTCTCGTGTCTTGTCTTGTCTCGTAACTTGTCTCCTATTTTGTCTTGTCTTGTCTTGTCTCGTGTCTTGACTTGTGTCGTGTCTTGTCTCGTGTCTTGTCTTGTCTCTTGTCTTGTCTCGTGTCTTGTCTTGTCTCTTGTCTTGTCTCTTGTCTTGTCTGGTGTCTTGTCTCGTGTCGTGTCTTATCTTGTCTCGTGTCTTCTCATGTCTTGTCTTGTCCGGTCTCTTGTCTTGTCTCGTGTCTTGTCTTGTCTCGTGTCTTGTCTTGTCTCGTGTCTTGTCTCCTCTTTTGTCTTGTCATGTCTTGTCTCGTGTCTTGTCTTGTCTTGTCTCTTGTCTTGTCTGGTGTCTTGTCTTGTCTCGTGTCGTGTCTTGTCTTGTCTTGTCTCTTGTCTTGTCTCTTGTCTTGTCTGGTGTCTTGTCTTGTCTCGTGTCGTGTCTTGTCTTGTCTCGTGTCTTGTCTCGTGTCTTCTCATGTCTTGTCTTGTCCGGTCTCTTGTCTTGTCTCGTGTCTTGTCTTGTCTCGTGTCTT
>JAOEHV020252028.1:0-12391 GCA_025447995.2 Isaurus tuberculatus | reverse complement strand
CCCCCACCCCCTCCAACAGCACACACTACACAAACACTAAGCTTAAATGCAACCAGGAACAAAAAAGCAGAAAGCACCATCAGCAAGATGAACACCAATTCATCTGCCAGACAGCTTGTCTCTCTTGATGAGATAAAGAAAGTGAAGTTGAGAAAAGTATCAAAGGTTAGTTTGGTAATCTGCCAGCAACGATAATTCACATGTCTTTGTTATAAACAAGGGATGGGGGAAGGAGAGCCGATGTATGGTATTTTACATTTTGTGATATAATTTTTTAAAATCTCCCACATTAAAATCAGAAATTTTAGTCAAAGTTGAATAAGTAAACCTAGTAACATTCTTTGGCGACATACAAAGATTTCCATTCATTTTTATGTGGTAAATATTAATGTATTTTAGTGCATGGACTAATCGTCTCGTATACATGATTGAGTGAAATGTATTGAAACTCAGTAAATGGTTTGCTTCAGTGGTGCAATGATCAACCGTGCTTGGAAACCCATTTTCTTTGTACTTTCGAATCGCCCTTCTCTATTGGCAATTAAATTTTGCAACTTTTTCAAGCACCCTTTGTTTTTTGTATTTGTTTTATTTGTACTTCAGTTATGTTTTTGGAAAAAACGAGTGAGGAATATTAAACGGTCCGCAATTTTTGCCGGATGTATTCTTTTTCTCATTAATGCTGATATGCTAAAACTTTTTTGTTAGTGATTGAATAACTTAATTTTTTTATAAATGAATTAGGTTATTGAAGATTAAATTTATATTTCGATCTGTATGAATGTTGAAAAGTTAAGATTTGGTCATTTGTATGGCAATTACGAAAACATCCTTCAACCAGGCACACGCAGCACGCTCTCCATCGAAAATTGGGAAAAGCTCGAGTCATAGACATTCACGCCCACTTGGTTTTTTTTTCTATTTACGCAAGACTTATTCAAAGATATTCTGTTGCACGGACCAACCAATTAAGAGGCATAGAAAACAATGAGTTGATTGGTTAATGAATATTGTCAATGTACTTTGTTTTTTATTAAAGAAGTTAACTCGTTGAGTCTTTAGACACAATTGTTGAAAGCCAGGTAATGGGTAGGGGTAGGGGTCATTAACGTTTCCCTCCACTACGGACCCTGGGCTTCGTAAGTGGGCAGAGATTTTTCGATCTCAACCAATACATTAAGCTCCTCCCCCCTTCCCCTCCCCTCCCCCCAGTCTTTTCTTCCTTATCTAAAATCATCACCTCAAAATTAAGTCCCTGGGTGTTCTCGTGCTAAATTCTTACAACCTCTTAAAATGAATCCAAAGGCAACGTTGGTAGCGTTAACCCTTAAATCTGCCATCTGCCAATGATATCCTAGATCAGAAAACAGAAGTTTACCTCAAGACGTCTTAGAAAAAAATAACGCAAAAATGGAGGTTTCGACAAATTATAACTCCCGCATTTTAATTATATAGGTTTACGGTATATATCGCATTTTCAAGGACAAGATTTTAAAATGATCTTTTTTTGTTGCAGGGTCCTAATGCAAGTAAGAGCAAAGCTGGAAGAAAGAGTTTCTCTCCGGCAAAAGTTTTAAGATTTCCCTTAAAGAACAAAAAATTTGCTGGTAAAAATGTACCCCTGGTTACTCTTGGAGAAATTCAAGCTGTATCGCTCAGGAGAACACAACCTGACTGCGTTGGTGACCCGTACCTGAGAAGGTTAGTTCATGTTACTGGTCAATATTTCTTGAATTTCTGGTTTTTTTTTAAATTTCAAATTATGTAAATTAGCTAGCTGAATTTAGATTTTTATCTGGAAGATTTTATTTCGGTCATGGAAATACTGTGAGAGATTTGGAAAATATTTACCTGGAGTTTGGTTTAAGCATATACGTGTACAGGAATACCACCCAACGACAGTGGTTCCTTACTCTACCTGATATTGCAGAAATTATTTCACTCGATTGTTCTGTATGTGTTTAAACGACTTTTCGATACATTTTTGAATGCTATTCTATTTTTCATATTCTAGGTCTTGTGCAAGCGTTTTTTTTTTGTCGTGGCTATGGAGATTTCAGTCTCCAAGAGTTTTAAATTCAAGACTCGCCTGCATAAGTGCTGGCAAAAATTTTCTAATATATGGAGAAGATACACGTGTGTGTTTCCCGTTACTATAACGTGCCTTTGATTACAAAGGTCGATAGGAGCGTGTACCTGTTTAGAATGTTGAGTTTGTAACCGTCTACTGTTAGAGCTAGTGATTTTGAAAGAGTATACGGTCTACGAGCTAACAGAATGACCCCAAGTTGCTAACAGGATATCACCCTAGAGACAATGAAATTTAAAGTGTTGTATTAGTCTCTTTTCAAAACTAGAGTGTCTACAAAGTCGTCAATCAGCCCTATACTTATTTATATACCCTGTTTTATCGCGTAAAGAACACCAGACGAAAACGGTCACATGACTTCTATAAGGAGCAAACTTAGAAGAGTAAATATTGAACGGAGTCCCGGAGGTACACCACTCGTACGTAACAGTTTAAGAGACAATGGTGATGGGTTCACTCCGATGATGACTAGAGCACTCCGCAAGAAATTTGAGGTAAATATTCAATAAATATTACCTTTGTAAACAATGTAAAGAGAATTGCTGAGGAGCAACTGCAAACTAATTGGATCCAGTCTAGTAAATGCGTGTTTATAGAGTCTGTGCTATTTGGGTTTTCATTTCAAAAAAACCAACAAAGCAAAAATAGTTATATATTACTTCTAAAGCCGAGGTTACATTGATTTATACAAGGGATAATGCCTGCTACTACTTTTTTTGTGTACCGTATTAATGGCTGCTCATATCAGTTTAATTGATTTACCGTAGTTATTTACTTTTGAGCCACGCTATTTTGTACCAAAATTTCAGAATATGGGGAGTAACACTACAGCGTTCCGAATTGGGGGTGCGGCTTAAAACTGAGTTTTTCCGGAAACAAAAATCATGACTATAAACAGTAATTCAAAATCACTGTAAGCCGCATAAAAACACAATATTTAACAAAAAGTGTAATTGGTTAATTATTGTCTTTTGCAATGCTTGGTGGCTCTTAAGAGAGCCGTTTTGTTAGGTATTTGAATCTGCTTATTTGTCGTCATTCTCCTCTTCAGAGTAGCTTTTAAACTCGTTTTTAAGCTCTTCGTCGTATTCAGTGTTGCGTGAAAACAACTGTAAGTTAAAACTTTGTTTTGGAATGAAGTCATTTTGGTGTGCGTTTATTACGCAAGTTCTGTTACTAAAAAAACGGGATGCGGCTTAAAACTGAGTATTTTCCAAAACAAAACCGTTCATGAAGCCGCTGTGCTATCTTTGTTAAAATGGGGATGCAGCTTAATAGTAAGTGCGGCTTAAAAGTGAATAACTACGGTACGAACTTGACCATCCTCCAATCCAAACCAAATGACTAAACCCACCATAAAGATTATTAAGTTATTGTAACTAATCGAAAACAGTCATCATCATCATTCATCTTCATCGTGCCCTCGGGCACATAGGGCCACAACGCCTGCTCTCCATTCCGCTCTGTTTTTGGCTCTGCTCTCTGCTTGGTTCCATGATCTCCAACCCATCGCCTCTCTTTCTTTGGTTGCAGTTCTTTTCCATGTTTCTCTGGGTCTACCTCGTTTGCGTTTCCCTTCTGGGGTCCAAGCTAGTGCAATTTTTGGATCTGCGTCGGAGTTCATTCTGAGTACATGTACTATCCAAGTCCATCTTCGTTTCTTATAAGTTCTCGGTCAATTTGTGGAATGCATGTTGTTTTCTCAAGCTCCTTGTTTGATATTTTGTTCGGCCAATAGATTCCTAGAATTCTTCTTAGACATTTGTTGTCAAACCGTCTCAGCATGGATGAGTCAGCTTCTGTCATCCTCCTGCTCTCTGAGCCGTATAATAAGACAGCTCTTACATTGCTTCGAAAACAGTGAGTGGGGTTAAAACGAATACATTTTGAATCATGACGAGGAGGGGCTTTTATGAAACAGCTATCGCTGGTTATAAATCGATAACCAAAATCCTCCTAATTCTTCTCACTATTAGTATAACAACCAATGAACCATTATTATCGTTATCATTATAATTGTTATCATCATCATCATCATCATCATTATTATTCAGCATGCTCATCCAAGATCAAGATCGCCAATTTCTCCTGCTAGCAGATCAAGGGTGAGTCGTTGTATAAATTTCCAACTGTAAGAAACAACTCAAACCTCTGTATGATAACAATCTCGTCTCATGGTTTCGGTCTCATCTGTAAGGTTAGTACGTGAGTCAGAACAAGCAACGCTTGCTTTAACAATAAATATGTTTGTTTTAACAACTTTCCACTTGTAGGTTCTGAAACCAAAATATATAATCTTCCAAATAATATTTGGCGGATAATTAATCGTTTTTAGGCTTTTTTTTACTCTAAAAATTGTCTTGTTTTACTGTTTGTTTGAAATGCTCCAGCTTCCATTTGTTCTTTTTTGTCTGATATCTTTATAAAAAAAACACAACCCTGTTCTTTGCTTGAAAAAGGCGGCCGGGAAGAGTGCGTTGTAAAGCAAATGTTGTCACAAAATCGAGATTTTTTCATTCGACGATTTTACTGGCATTTTTTCATTGTTCATGTTATTACTAAAGCGTTTATGAAATGGATGCCAATCTTAAATGTGTATGAAGTTAAATTTATAAACTAAAGTTTTTAAACTGCATTTTTCATTTCCTTGTTTCAGACCTTGTCACCAATGTCTTCCTCACCAGTCTCACCTCTACTGTTCTCGATGCGGTAGTAAGCCGTGACGTCACTCCAATTTGAAAATTGAGTTTTGTAACTCATCTTTTTAGTTGATTTGAACTCAAACATACTTGAAGCTGTTGTGAAGTGGCCCATTCACTTCAATTCAATTGGTCATGTAAACAGTTCAAGATAAAATGCGAAATGTATTCAGCCTTTTCAATATTGTTCCGCTCTAATTCATCTCATTCGCTCAAGCAATGTTGTCGCCATCACTAAAAAGTAAAAACCCATACTGTAAATTTTAAGTTTTCTTTGAAGGCTGCGAAGATCAAACAAGAGGGGAAGTTTCAACTTAGTATTTTTTACAATTTAAAATAAACTTACTTTTGAATGCGTTTTAGAAAGCTGATATACACCGTCTTAAGGTCTTACCGATTATTTAGTAAAAATATATTTGTAAGGATAATTCTACTAAATAAAATAAAGTGGCACTTTTTTCAGTGCGGTTTTACGTTACGACGATTTCATACAATGCATTAGTTGTCGTGTTGAAACTTGATAAAACGTGTTTCTTTACCAAACCTAATACCCAGGGTTTTTTTCTCTTTACTTTATCTTTCCCCTAAAAGAAACATTTAGGGGTATTGAATGGTCTTTGCGAGCGTTGTGTTTATTTTTGCGAATCCTAACTTCCCCGCCCTTCTTCGGCCCTATATTGAGGGGAGGTAGCTTAAAGATTCAAAAAACACTTTCCAGCTGTTTTTCCCAGAAAGACTAAAAATGTTATCACCTATAGGTCATCAAAGAAAACGTTTTCAGATGGGAAATCTTCAAACGTCCTTTCCCCGCTCAGGAAAGTTGGTCTCTCGTGCCAGTCCCTTATGCTTGCAAGCGATCCTAAACGTTTCAAAAAAACACTGGTTCGAGAAGCAAAATGGCGGCTGTTGAAAGTCTATTTTGGTTAAGACGCACAATTTCTAAAGGACCTTCTTTTGAAATATGTAATCAGCGATGTTTTTCTCTCTCGCATAAGAGGGCAAACGAAATTAGATACTCGCAGCTTAAAGAAAGAGGGTTAGTGAAAGTTTGCGGAAAAGATGCAGTAAAGTGCCTTCAGGGTCTTGTGACGAACAATGTTGAACTTTTTCACCAAGACAGCAACATGAAAACGATGTACTCAATGTTTCTTAATGTCCAAGGTCGTGCACTTTTTGACACTATATTCTACAAAATCAGAGATGAGTCTGGGATCCCTTCCTTTGCAATTGAGCACGATAAAAATCTGACGCAAGACCTTCTGAAACACATGAAAATGTACAAGCTCCGTTCAAAAGTTGAAATGTCCGAGATTTTCAATCTCTTACCTTGGGTTGTCTTTTCTCCTGCTTGTAGCGAAATAAAACTGAACGAAAACTCCAGTGATGAGCCTGTTGCAATGGCGAGAGATCCAAGAAATGACGATTTAGGTTTTCGATTAATTTTGTCAGAAGGTATGACACCTAAAAATTTGTTTTCAACTGCAACTGAGTGTCATGAAGGCGATTACGAAGTACACAGGGCTAAACTGGGTGTTTGTGAGGGAGCTCTCGAGATTCCCTCTGGTAGCGCTGTTCCACTTGAATACAACTTGGGATACTTGAATGGAGGTGAGTAGGGATGTAGTGGTTTATAGTTCATGTACAACCACACAGGGCTAAGGCAAAGGGCTATAGCTACACCCACCCCCACCCCTCTCTTTCTTCCTCACATTTTTCAATTCTAAAATCACCATTTCAATCGTAGCAACATAAATCTCCTTCAATTTAGGTTAAAGTATCTAATAATGTTGAAAAAAGTATGTTTTTATAAGCAGTAAAATGAATACATTTTTGGTTACCTATGAACTTTCAAAATAATATTATGTCGAATAGTTTCAAAATTCTAGTTTTTACCGCACTTAAGGAAAGTTAGAGGCATCTATATCATAGTCCATTTTTCTTTATAACCAGAAAAATCTTTGCAACTGTTAGTGATTAAATGAAGTAGAAGGGAGTATTGGGTATATACAAGGTACATTTGAATGCAGACTTCATTCCAAGCATTAGACATTTAAACTGTGGAATATTCGTTTTTTATATAGAAACCCAAAAATTATTTTATTTCTTGAGTATCTTATTTGTGATATCTAATTTTTTAATACTTGAATCCTATTTATTTTTCCAGTAATGATGTCAACAAAGATTTGTCTAAAGTTGTAATTGATCATCAAGCACTCCTTTTTTGTTGATTTCCTTGCAGTTATGTCTTGATGTGTATTAGTTTATTTTATTTTAGTTTATTTTGCTTTTCCCCGAAGAAGGGGCCGGGCAACACCCACAGATCCGAGATCCAATTACGGGGTTCCCGAGGGCCTACGGTTTAACGTCCTTATCCAAGAAGACGCGAAAGTCTAACCATTTGCAGATGTTAGAGCAAATTCCTTAATTATTTTAAGACCCTAAATGTTGGTCCGGCCGGGAATCGAACCCGAGCCTCCCGCTCAATAGACTGGCACCTTACCAACTAGGGTAACCATTATGTTAAACATGGTATAAAATGAGAAAGATAACTGATATTTCAGACATCCTTTGCCCTTGCTATGCATATAACTACCTCTGACAGGTTTGATTTGAGATTGAAGCATTGATTTTGATATAATGGATTTTTTTTTCAGTTTCATTCCACAAAGGTTGCTACATTGGTCAAGAACTAACTGCAAGAGCACATCACACTGGTGTAATACGAAAAAGGGTGATGCCATTTTCCCTCAGTAATTCAACACAAAATGTCACTCTAGAGCCAGCATGTCCACTGAAGGCAAGTGATGGGAAATCGGCAGGTAGAGTATGTGCATTACATGGATTGTATGGCCTTGCTTTGATACGACTTGAAGCTCTAAAGAAAGGCAAACTGTTTGTAAAAGACACAAATGGGATTGAGCGTGAAATCTTCCCCCACACACCAGACTGGTGGCCCAAGGAAGAAGAAAAGCATTCACGTACATAAAATATACAATAATTTATTGCTGTTACACTTTTATTGATTTAAATATGCATTTACAGTAAAATCTGTAAGTTGATTGTTTAAATCACAGGCCAGTGTCTCGGCAGATTAATAATTTATGCAGTAATCCCTTACACAATTGGGTTAAATAAAAAGTGTTTACAAAGCTTTGTACAATACAAAGTAAACTATTGACAAAGAAAGTTTGTGTAAATTCTACTGCAAAAATAGTACAGACTGCATAAAAAAATTTAAGTTAAAGTAAAACAAAATACAAACAACCGTTTATCATGAATTTATTTCGTTTTTATTTTATGTTTAAAAGAATACTGCTGGTAAGACTTTGCAGTTTGTATATAACAACTGAATAATGTTTGTTTATTACATTGTCAATTGATATTTAAATATTAAAAATATCAAGATTCTTCTGAAGCTGTTACCATGTCTCTTACAATCTGGAATGCACCAAGCAAAGATCCTAACTGGATTTTCTCATTGGTTCCTGCTGCCAGCCGATATCTTTAAACAGTTATTGTAAACAAATGAATTAGTTTAAATTGTGTTCCCCTACACACTGTTTGATAAAAACAAAATTGTAAAGTAAAGTTGAGGGGAAATAATATGATATATATATTATTATATATCATATAATAATATGCTTAAAAATTTAAAGCAAAAAACAACAACAACAAAAAACATTTGAGCAAGGACCTGTATAATTATTATAATGCCAGAATAATATTTAACTTTAATCTCAATTTTTGCATACTAGCTAATCTGACTTAAAAATCATATTATGAACAAAAAATACCCCAACATCCGTCACGACATAATTATTATAATTATTAAATATTTTTTAAGATAATAGTCAGCAGATCTTGAACACTCATAAGCAAATTTTTATAACTAGAAAAGCATTAGCTGTAGTAAAAACAGTAATTTATTTTTCAATGACAAATATGTAGCATGAGGAATTACTTACTCTGTTTCAGCCATTTTGTCAAGTAAGTGTATTTGCACATGACTGGGAAAATTAACTTGTGAAAAACAAACAAACAATTATTTCATTTTTTGCACTCAGCTTTAAAGTAATGGATTGTGAGCATAAGTTTTATTATCAACAGAGCCAAGAAAGTTTGGAAAAAAATTACAAAAACTGATAAATCCATTCACCTTGAAAATATCTAAGTGGCATGTTTTAATCAAAATGAAAAAAAAATGTTGTGGTGCTCTTAATTCTGTTGTCTGTCATAGGATCTTTTCAAGGGTTATAGTTTAATTATTGTTAACTTTAAAGAGCAAATTTTGATCAAGTTTTACCAAAATGTCTATTGTTTAAAAGCTTTATTTGAAAACTGTAAGGGTAGTGAGATCACTAATGGAGCACTAATGTCCAAAACATCAAAAATTAATCTTTTCTTTTTTTTTGTTTCTTTACAACTTTTAACTTAAACTTTCAAACTGCCTCTCTAGAAACTTCAGTGTGGTTCATCATTGCCATTAAAGTGTCTTAATTCCTAGTTTAGATGGGATGTTTTGAAGTAGTAAGTTGAAGTCGCATGTGCTAACTGAATAATCGCATAAGTCGATCAAATTCCCAAAATAGTTGCAATTATGACAAAACATTAAATTCATACCGCGTAAGTTGAATATCATCTAACTCAAGATGCCTCACTCAGTATCCGCCAAGATCGACTTATGCGGAGTTGACTGTGTATCAAAATATTAAATGCTCAACACATCTACCAAACCTCTCCATTTGTGTCTAACATGGATAGGATTAAAGGTGATGTGAATGATCTTTGCAGTAATGAATACATTTTAAGCAATTGTAAATGTTGAAGAGCCTGAAAACATTTAGCCTTCAATAATCATTGGATTCCACTGTAGCCTGAGAGTTTCAGGTTTTTCTTTTGAAATAGTTTAAAGTGCATTTATTTCATATTGTAACTGTAAATATGAACATAACATCATTAGTAAATAACTGTAAACTCAACTCCACTACATGATATAGGAACATTATAAAAATTATACAGTCAGTAAGTTACACCAACCTCTATGAACGTAAGCATGGACTTCAGTAAGAATGTCTTGTAAAGCCAAACCTTTTAAAGTCTTCAGTTTGAGGATATCTGTTTTAAAATTTGTGTCAAAGAATAGTCTCATGACAATTTAAACTTTTAATGAAAACGACTGAGGAAAGGCATAATTATTATAAATTATGCTTGAAAACAATTAAGAGAAAGGTGAAAAGTAACTGAATTTGTACAGCCTTTTCAATTCTTTCTAGTAAATAATATCATAATTATAATAAATATATAAAACTGCCAAATAAGATAAAAATAGGAAGGGACAATAGAAAACAGGATACTGCTGTATGCTGTTGTGTAATCCAAGTTTAACATCCAGTCAACAATATCTGATATATCCTTCCTCAAGGGCTGGCCTGTGCACAGATACACATTATCTTCATTCACAATATCAAATGCCATAGATGTGCTCTGGAAGATGTGAGAATAATTTATGCTATTATTATTTTTTATGAAAACATACAAATACCCACATTTAGTTAATTACAATATGAGTTACATAAGTTATACTAATCAGAGGTTTTACGGTAAAATGTGTCTCCAGTCATGTTTCAAATGCCTCTTTCTAACATTTCTCACGCTTAATTAAAAAAGAGCAGTAAATGGTATCACTTGTGAGAAGTTGCTCAAAGGACAATTACAAGACGTATAGATAGTACTATGCAATTTCAATTCCACCATTTTTTCCTTCTAATGAGAAAACATGAAAACTCTTAATTGGGATTGATATTCTATGTATAAAGCATGAGCAGACATTTTTGATGGGTGTCATTAAACACAAACTATTTAACACCACCTTTGCCAAAATGAAAGCTAGATTTATTTATTAATTATTGTAAAAGGGGATACAATTAAATACAATAACTTTGTAATCAAATTGATTATAACAATATTTGTACCTGCAAAATATTAAGAGCCCTTCTCATATCTCCTTTTGCAAGTCGCATGAGACTCTTTCGACCATCATCTGTAACTTCAACTCTGATGGAGGAAATTTTCAATTGAATTTTACTCAGGAACAAATGAAAAAAAATTTATTGATAATTAGTACTAATTAGGCATGATCTGTTAATCATTTCAAGCGAGGGTAGATCTACTTCTTAATCTGGCACCATATGGTTTTACCAGCTTTGGCTGGGAGCTAACCTGTGATGGATTAGTGTCCCGTCCAGGGGGAGTCAATGACTCTCATCCGCTTAACACTACAGAAACCAGAGATAAGCGCTGGCCCCATGGGCCTCTAGGCTCGTAAAAGGATTTAGCTTTATGGTATTTTTAGATCATCTGTATGACTGTACATCAATGTACAGTATTTTAAGACACTGTAGACAATTTGGTAATTGCTTTAATCAGTATGCAGTGTGAAACTAATAATTGCCTTAGTTATCAAATAAAAAAAAAGAAAGCTTGGACAAAAAAACTTACTTTTCACTTTGTATTACATGCTCAAGGCGAGATGACATTTGCTCATTATCCAGTGGGCCAAATCGGAATCTGGTACAGCGAGACTGTAATGCTGGGATAATCTTTGTCAAATAATTACATATCAGACAAAAGCGAGTGTTTTCTGTAAACTTCTCCATAACTACAAAACAAAAGGAACATTTCAAAACTATACAACTCACATTGATATTGATATTGTATTTTTTTTATTACCATTCAAATTTAATGAAGAATCCATTAATGATGTAGTTATATATTTACAAACTGGCAAAGCCTGGAGGAATGTAAGCTTGCAGTTGATTTACATAATTTAAATATAGAAAATCATCAATTTCAGACAGCTTTTTGTAGCATGATAAAGAATTACATTTGAGAATTGTAATTTGTCAGGAATAAATTAGAAAACTTTTTTCAAAGCTTCACTTGGGACTTTACATATTTAAATTGGTGTTTGAATATTAATACTATATATGGTAAAAATTTTGTAATTTTTTGTTTAATAATTATAATAACAATAATAATAATAAATACTTTATTTAACGTCTTTACATGTAAGGAGTGGTTGCCCAATCTCTTTAGCTAGAGGCTAATGTTTAATCAGTCAACGGTACAGATTTTGGCGTGAAAGTTGATTTTACAGAGGGAGGAAAACTGGAGATTGTGGAGAAAAACTGTGGGAGTCAAATTGAGACAGAAAAATCTCAGCCCACTTGTGAAATACAGGATTCAAACTCAGGTCTGTAGTGGTGGGAGGCATGAGTGATAACCACTACGCCAACCTTGTTTTAACTTAATTTTGTCATTCTTAAGAATTAAATTAAATAGGCGGGAACATATTTTAAAAAATAAATGTTTTGGAAAAAAGCATTGAGTATTTTGCCAAGGGGCATTCAATACTTAATCCTTATATTGTTAGTTAAATTGTTTTCTTTGGAACACCCCAAGCAGTATTTTGCTATTTCTTAAAATATTCAATTACTGTGCATTTGTGTTTGTCAATGTTTGTCAACCAACGATCCTAAATCCATTAATAATTTCGAAACCAAAACCAAGTTCGCTGTTCGCCGTCGCGATTCATATTATGTTT
>JAOEHV020251917.1:0-12391 GCA_025447995.2 Isaurus tuberculatus | reverse complement strand
TTTCCTGACACTCAAACGCATTGCATCATGGGAATTTTGTATATTTTTCGTGCGGGAAAGACCTACTCCATACATTTTATATCATATTTATAAGTCTCAGAGCAGGTCTACTTTTTGACAAAATTTGCAGCTGATTGCTTTTATCTTTCAATAAGACTGAATGTATAATCAGCATTCACTTTTTCTGCAGTCAACCATGACTGTCTGCTAACGGTTTTCAAGAGAATACTACTTTCAACAAAACAAATTACTGTTTGAAGACAACCGCCATTTTTCGTAACTTATTTGTTTGTCATCACTAATTTCAAACGATGTGTTTAAAATTAAGGACCAATCGTGCAAAAGCTTAGGTAAAGCGCCAGGCAACCAAAGTAAAGACAGCCAAACCCCACCATCACCTCTATAGCTTTCTAGGGTTTTATGTGTGTAAGAGAGATCCGAAACTATTAATGCAGACAAAATGTCACCAATGCATCCATACAGAAGATTAAATAAGTCAATATCTCTAAGAGACTGTTTCCTTTTTTAAAAAACCAAATGGTCAAGCTGTTTCTACTGACAAATCTAACACGATTTCCATTCCAAATAACCTACATTTAAAGCGTTTTATATGACTGAAGAATGCAATGACAACGGACGGAAGCTTTTTGATCAAAAGACATTAAAATATTTATAGGGAAAGCTTTTCTTTTTGTTTTAAAAATGTTTTTCGTACAGATTTTAACACATTTATCTAAAAGAAAGAAACGCCAGCACGGATCTGTTTCTGTCGAGCATGCGCCAACATCAGATACTATTAAACGTCACAGATTATTGAAAATAACTTTTGCCGGTACGAAGGCTCGGATTCTGTCAGCGGACACGAGCAGCAGACTAGGGCTTGCCAATTGAAAATCATGGGCGTGTGAAAATATAATAATAATAAAACAAATAACCTAAAAAATTTTAAGTGAGCGATTTTAGCTTTTTAAAAAGGGAACCCCAACTGTTATGAACATTTTGTATCAAAAAATACTTTGACTATCCCTGAATCTTCCTTAATGCTTATACACAGATTCGAGCCCAGTTCCAGTTTCCGATCGTTTTTTATAACCTACTTTGCCGTTTGAAAATCATGGGCGGCGCCATTTTGCTTGTGTGACGTCACTGTTACGCTGAAGTTTTTCTAAGATAGCAACATCGGAGGCAGCGTGGGTGTAATTCCCTACACAATGAACAATATTTCAAAAACGAACAAATATGAAATACTAATTAAAAATTGCATGTGTTACTTCGAATTTCCCGCTTACTTAAAAACTCCGAGCGCAAGAGTGACGTCACGCAAACAAAATGGCACCGCCCACGATTTTCAAATTGCAAAGTAAGCCATAAAAAACGACCTGAAATCGGAACAAACAAATCTCAAATCTCTAATTTAGGCTTGGAGGAAGGTTCAAAGATGGTCCAGGTATTTACTGACTCGGATGTTCATAAAAATCGAGGTTTTTTTTAAATGACAATTTCGTTGGTTCCACCATTTGTACGATTCGGACAATTATTCAATTTAGGAAATTGCAATCGCAAGACCACCTTGTCGTTACTGTTAACCGTTATTCAAATAGGAGGCAACATGTACGCTATTTTCCCATGAGACAAGCGGTTTTTTGCAAAAAATCGAGTGATTAATCGCTCGCCTCAAAAGGCAAGCACTGTCAGACTCGTAAACAGTCAGCGTCTATTATTATGAAAAGCTATAAATCTCAACTAGTAAAACGTATTTAAAATCGGTTTTGAATTAACCTTAAGCAAATCCGTACAGACGTTTCTTTTCTTTTCTTTACAGAGGAAAAAATAAAGATAACCTCTCTAAAGGGAATTTAAGATTTTTCGATATTAATTTTTACTGAAAATTGAGATGAAACGCGTCGGTGTTTCTTAAGAAACAATTGTATAGACTGTATAAAAAGAGAAAGATCACTGACATATGGGACGTTAGTCCTTCGTCGGACTGAAGAAGTTAATGAAGGACAAATGTCCGACATGTTGATGAACTTTCTTCTTTTTTACGGCGAGTTTAAAAAGTCTACTGACATCAAATATCTGCACCATTTAGCAAAAATATTCAAAAGCTTTCGTGTTTGAGAAAAATTAAACTTTTATAATATCTCTATTCTAAAACTAATAGAAAATCTATATTTCTGTACAGGATTTAGAATCGCTCTTTACCTTACTTCTCAAAAGCCTTTCTAAAATGTAATTCTAAACTATCTTTGGCATATAATTACAAAGGGTTACAAAACCTACTTTGGGTTAGGGTTAGAGTAGAGCCTTGGTTTGGTTTATCTTTTAAGGGAGGGGTGGAAGGTAGTCTCCTTGTGGTGAATACAGAATGAAACTATAGTGTTTGTCAATGGCTAAAACTGGGGTAAAATTTATCAGTCATTTGATTAATTCAACTTCTCTGTCCTCTCCAGGAAGCGGGTAAGTTCTCCCAAAACTGGTGTTTACCCAGCACGAACGTACAAAGGCTTAAAGACTTGCAGCAAAGTCCACATTTGAAGAGGTCTAATTTAAGACAAGAAAACTGGAGAAGGGAGAATCAGAAAACCCTTAACGCGAGAGGATTGACGCAGGGGATCAAAACCGTCAGCTCTCACCATAATCTTCAACCAACTCTAGCATTTTGTGAACGTAGTCTTGCAAGTTTTGTACATCATTCTCAACGGTCTTCAGCATACTTAAGAGCTGAAACGGAATGAAGGAAACGATGTTTGAACAATTAAAAGTTTGCACCAATCACTGTGAAGCCCAAGGGAGTTAGTGGGTATTCGATATTTTGTGGTCAAATTTTAGCATCAAAAATTTTCAAATCTTAGCATTAAAAATTTTCAAATCTTAAGAACCATAAACTATTTTTATGATTTTCTTTTGAAGCAAACAAAATTTTTCTTAATTTATACAATAACAACAATCGTTTCAAGGTTCCCTTCCAAGAAATCAGAGGTCAGTATTTGTTTTCCTGATTGCTTCTTTTCATCATAATTAAATAACTCTTCCTCTATTCTTAAGTGAATGTAACAACAGTACTGCAATGTTTAATCAAGGATAATAAGCATCTTCTCCCTACGTTCATAACTCTCAACTCTTGTAAGCAAACCTAGAAATTTCAAAACCTCAGTCAATTCAGCAATAACAAACTATCCAATTATTCTTCAAGTGAAAAAGGTTTCAAAATTTGCGATCAAAAGAAAAATATTCATTTATTCTTAATGAACGGTAAAAGTGCACTAAGATAAGACAAATAACAATGTATGAAAACTAAAATCTCACCTCCTTTTGTCCAGCGTCCTTGAGATTTTCTAGTATGATGGGGTGTCTTTCTTCTAGTTGGGGAAGTTTTCTTAGGACGTCTGAGAAATGTTTCTTTGTTACATCAAGCAGATCATCTGAATACTGCTGCAGCTTGTCAGCACTGTCTTCTAGTATTGTTATTGCATCTACCACCTGCAAGCCAAATTTGATGATTCCAATGACATAAATTACAGACAAAACCTACAGACAACACCACACGTTATTACTGAATTACAGCATAATACAGTGCAACACATTGTAACATAAGTGCGAAAAATACAATGTACAAAGTTACTTTGTATATTCCATACAGAGGTTGTAAAACAATAACTTACAAATTAAAAACAAAATGAAACAGGGACTCAAACAAAATAAGTTTTCTAACCCCTCCATTATGTGAGCTAAATCTGGGGCTTTTCACACTGGATGAAAGGGAAATTTTACGAACCCTGTAATAGAAGCGGTGTATAGTAAGGAAATGTGGCCTGTAAAAGGTACAGTAGATCATGGTGGTGCCAGAGGGAGAGGAAAAATATTTAGCGATATCTGCCTACATTAAAACTGGAAAAAGACCTTCCAAAAGATCGCAGGCCATCGAGAAGCCCCAACGGACAATGCTAGGATGGAAAGGATGATAAACGAAATAATAATGGTGGTGGTGGTGGTGATGTTGAAGATGAAGATGTTGTTGTTAAAATTGTTGTTAAAGTTTTTGTTGTTGCTGATGATGATGATGAACTCCTAAGGATCCTGATATCATCCTATAAAGATAAAATAGTATGACCAATGACTTAAAAAAACAGAGACTGGATAGAAACAATAATTTTGAAAATGAAGCTACCTTACAGTAGAACGTTCTTCTTTATCTAAAACCAAGCTATTGAATTTCAAATTATTAGTTCAAAACCCGCTTGGATAATTAGATAGAAAGATCGAACGCCCGATACGTGTTACATTTTATGGACTGACTGACAGACAGAGACAGTGACCTCTAGAATCTGTAAATCATATAGGTTTGTGTTACTTTTGGCATTTTCCGTTACCTGTCACAACACTCGAATTAGAAATTGTGAGGGTAAAAGTAAATGCCACCCTTAACTATCAAGAGCAGAATTTCTGGAGCGGGTTGGAATTTGAGTTTGAGGCAGAGGCCGGGGGTATCAGGACTTGGCATTAAGCGTTTGCGTTACTGGCCCATCGGTCAATAAAATTCAAAATTTACTGGCCCAGCAAAAACTGTTTTGGCCCAGCGCTTTTCCTGGTTCCTACTAATTTTCAGGGGCTTTGAGTTTGCTAAACATTTTTAAACGAAAAACATCAAAACCCGTGCAAGACGCCAGCAAAAGTGATTCACCTTTTCAGTGACTATTGACAACAATCTCGCGCCAATTAAAAACACGCATTGAAATAGATAATTTTCACACAAATAGCTGGTTCTCAACCTTTATCTCGTGGATTTTCTATAAACAAGTAACTTTTCACATATTCTAATGACCTACTTTGACTAATTTTTCATAATTGGATACAACAAACTTAATGTTTTAAAAAACATTTTTCGTGTTGTACAAAGACAAAGTGATTCGACTAAAAATTCACTCGACAAGAAACAGGTGCGTGGCTATTGAAATTAGGTGCGTAACGCATAAAAATGTCTCCTCTAAAACTTTTGAATGGCAACTTACCCTGTCTCGCGGGGCATTCTGTAGTTCGGAATGAAGAGAAACCTCTTTATTATTGTCTTCGTTGTTAATTAGCGTCATTCGTTTCTGGGTCTAAAGGACCAGAATAAAAATTTCCTGTTATTTTCACAATTCCTGTCAACACAACTGTACAATTTCAAATTGTCATTCTTGGTGAATAGATATTTGAAAAAAAATCAAAACACGCAATTCAATAAATTATAGGTTGAAATATTTAATCATCGCCGTAAGTAGAGTATAGCAAACTGACGTTTCAGGTTTAAATAAATTACATAAATTATGTATGCGCCTAAGATGGCTGCCTTAAAATTTTATCCGTGCATTTTCATGTTATTTCTTGCGTTTAATGCATTTATCTTACCAAGAGATGTCCAAGTTTGTTTTTGGAATTGCAGGAACTTCTCTAGTAAACGATTTGGCACTAATTATTTAATAATCTGAAGAAATATTCGCCGACAGACTGTTTCAAATCGCCCGATCAAAACTTTGAGATGGCATTTTAAAATTTTTATTTTCGTAAATTCATATATATTCATCATGCAGTCATTATTCATCATCTAATCATTCAATGATACCCTTTCCAGGGCATTAAACCTACGACGGCCATGCGGCATTTGCCGTGGATGCCTTTGGCCATTGCCGTAATGACCCCAAAATGTGCACGATTTACGGCCACAAATGGCCTGCCCCTTTTATGTTGGGTGCCGCCGTGCCTTTAAGAAACAGGTGTTGAAACATAGTGTATTTTAAATTAGGGTATTAACTACTTGGTGCCCTTTGACAATTGCCTTGATGCCCTATTTTTGGCAAAAATCTTGAGCCCAAAATGGCCGTGCCCCTAGAATTAGAGAGTTCAAGGTCTGCCTTTCCTACCATTTATTCCATTCCTTCCTTCAATATCTTCTTTTACCCAAATTTGCACCTTACTTCGTTTTATTCCTTCCATTTCTACTTTCCTTTCTTTCTGTCCTCTCTCCCTTTCCTTTCCTTTCCTTTCCTTTCCTTTCCTTTCCTTTCCTTTTCTTCCATTCCTGCCTCCCTTCCTTCTATTTTTTCCCATTCTTCCCTCCCTTTCCTTCCATTCCTCCCTAATTTCCTTTTCTTTCATACCTTCCTCCCTTTCCTTCCGTTGCTCCCTTTTCCTATCCTTTCCTTCCATTCCTCTCTCCCTTTCCTACCATTCCTTCATTCCTTTTTTTCCTATTCCGCCCTTCTTTTCCTTACAGTAAAAAACTATAATTTATTAGTAAAGCGCTCATTACCGTATTCGATATTGTTATTGGTCGTTAAACAAGATAATTATAACTAAATCTAACAATAGTTATATTTGATCAGCACCTGCTCCTTCAGCTCTCGCACCAACTGATCTTTCTCACTCTTAAGCTGCCTGACTTCAGCGTCACTTCTTCCGGACGGTGACAGCTCCATCAATGCAATGTTTGCATCCTTCTCTGAAATGGTGGCTAAGAGTGCGTTTTGTCTAAAAATACAAACAGAAGTTACCTTAATATGGTTAAACGAGGTTAGCTACTTACAATATGTTAAAAAATGAAAAATTTCTCTTGTTCATAAATGGCGTATAAAAAACGAAGCTTCTCTGCTGTCTTTTAAACGCTTACTTAGAGTTAAATATTACTCAAAATTCACGAGAATATTGTACGTCAATGCCCTTAGAATATTATTCTAACGCCATTAAAGTCTAAAGAAATCAGAAAAGAAACACAAAGCTTACAACCTTGCAAAAGGAACGTTCATTGTTCCTGAAGAGTGGCGCAAGAATTTTAGAATGTCACGAAAGGACGCTGAAGCTTAGCGAGATTAAAGGAATTGTGCAACCTCAGAACATTATAGTGTGGACGCAGAGCATTTTGTCCGTTTTCATGTGCGGACGGAAACATTTGTTCCGTTTAAGTTAAAACTGCGTCTCTAAATTTACCTGGCAACTTGTTTTGTAAATATTTACTCATTTATGTTATTTATATAGAATTACATTACAAGTTTATTTTATATTTTTATATCATACCTTATATGAGTGGATTTTATAGATGTATATTTATATAGGAGTTACTTTTGTCGGGTTGTAACTAAAAAGTCCGTATGGGAGATCGCACCAAAGTATTGCATCAAGTATTTAATTGATAATCAAACATTAAAATGCAATTTCCACCTCATCTCCAATAATTCTTCCAACATTCGCTGTTTCTCAGTCTTGTAAAAGGACAACAGGATATCATTCTCGTTGATTGCCATCATTAATGACGCGTTCTTCGTGTTTGTAATAGCAGTTTCCACGATGTTTCTCTCTACTTCGTTCTCCATTTCCTCCATTTTCTGAGTGGCATTTTCAGATGTCTCCGTATGTTGAGCCAGCAGTTCTTCTCTTTCAGCGGCTATCGTCACGCTTTCTGTCAAAGCTTCCTCTAGGACGGCAATGCGTTCTTCTTTTTGCTTTAAATCATCCTATGGGTTGAAACAGACACATGAGCAGTTGAATCTATCGGGAAAAACTAGTTTTTCTTCGTTTCTAGAGCAGATTAAAACATGATGTATACGTAGCACATAATTTACACACAACAAGCAGGGGACCGCGGAGCAGCTTTTAAGAGCAATTTTAAGTAGAGATTATTGGGGGGGAAGGCAGAAAATTTTTCTTTTTATAATATTATGCTTGATACGAAGTATAGAAACGTTTTACACATAACAAGAATTTTAACGTCACCGTTACTTAAGAAATTAAAGTCAAGAAAAGGACGGGGTGCAATTGCCCCCTTGCCCACCTTCCCCCCCCCCCCCGCCCAAAATCTCTCACCCTCCACGCCCCCTGTCCAGGTTAAAATTTTGACTACCATCACCGTAAATAGTTTAAGGATCTTACATTTTGAGTGTTAGCCCTTTGTTAGAGCAACTGAAAATATTGAGGAAATTAAGAGTGTATATTGAATTCATAATGTATTGTTGAATATCTCTAACAAAGCTCTGTAAAACTTTTATAGTTAACCCTTTCAGCCCAAGCCAATTTATCAGCATCTATTTTCTCCTTACATTATCAATACAAAATCAGTTGTTTTGTTAGGAGAAATAAGGAGCTGATCGCACACAGCATTCTCTCCAAGATGAATTACACATTTCTCCCAACTTGTTTAGAAGGAAAGTATGGAGCAAGGTTAAGAGAACTTAGCAACACATCATGTCATGTTTGGGGCTGAAAGGGTTAAAAAGCTAATCGAATGGATTTCTGCTTATAATCTGTAATATTACGAGTACATTCATATAAGGCTTCATCGAAAACGTTTATTCAAAGGTGGCGTTCAATAACATTTTGGCTTTTTTATGGCTTTTTTTGAGCGGCTTTTTGAGAGTGACATTTTTTGAGTAGATTCGGTATTTACTTTTCAAGTTGGAGCAGCCAAATTCCCAGATTTTTTAGCATAAGTATAAAAAACAGTATAAGGCGGCGTGGTTGGCATAGTTGGTAAGATCTCTGCCTTCCAACCACAAGGTCCCTGGTTCGATCCCCAGCTTTGCTGCTACCTGAAATTTCGTTTCCGCCAAAGCTTACTCAGCTTTCCATCCTTACGAGTTCGGTAAATGAGTACCAACTTTGACTGGGAGCTAAACTGCGATGGATTAGTGTCCCCTCCAGGGGGAGTCAAGGACTCTCATCCGCTTAACACTACAGAAACCGGAGTAAGCGCCTGCTCCGATGGGCCACTAGGCTCGTAAAAGGATTAAGCTTTTTTATAAAAAATACTAGATAACGTTGGATGAATAAAATACCTTTAACTTTTCAACCATTTCATCGGTCTCTCCTTCCTGCTTTTTTGCATCGTTCAGTATCTGAGCTTGTTTCTCTCGTTCAATCTGCTGACTTCTTTTGTGTTGTTGAATTTTCTTGCTTTGCTCTTTAATTTGCCTGAAAAATTTGTCAAAGTAAGACAAAAATCAATAAAAAAACAAAACTTTGGTCTTTCAAGAAATCTCAAAAATATTTAAAAGTTACTTACTTTTCTAGTTCTTCAATCTTTTTGTCTTTGCTGGCGATTTCAGATGAATTTTGTTTAGTTTTGTTATTCACGTCTTCCCTTCCCTCGCGTATTTCTTCGTTGAGTTTCCGTATTTCTCTCTCCAACCGCGAAACTTCCAACTTCTTGCTGCTGAATTCAGATGCAACCAACTCTTTCTCATTCGTTCTCTACAAAAACGATAGACACATTTTTTTTAGATTTCATCAAAACCGTAGTAATAATAATAATAAACTTTATTTATACTCGGATTTTCGCTAGCTGTAAAGCTAATATCTCCGAGTTTTACACAAATTGCGACACAATTAAAAATCCCAACTGGCAGGAGACAGACCAGTTAGCTATTTACAAAGCGTGGTGGATTTGACTCTGGGATTTACCCGAAGACAAATCCAACTAGTGGTCAGAACGGGACTTGAACCCGGGTCAACCGCATTCAAGTCCGGCGTCCTGACCACTAGGCCATGCTTGCCTCCCAATTATAGTTTTAATGCAACTACCAGTTGAAATTTTGATGCCCTCTAAAAGTGCATGCTACTTATTTATTGAATTTTAAAACTCGAGGCCCATTTTACATACATCTATGTTTTAAAGAAGATTTTTACGGAAAAACAAAGGACCAAGTCGAGTATCGGTGCCATATTTTGGTGTACAACAATTTTCGTGATCGCATTTGTGTCACGGTTATGAATTATGGCATTTGAAAAGTTGTTGAAACGATATTTTGTCAAAAACGAAGTTACACGTCTTTATATGCTTAAAACCATCTAAACATTAAATAGAATATGTCATATTCTTTTTCTAATTTTGTGTGCGGAAATAAAAGTGTAGGATATCAAGGAGATAATATTGGTCTTTCTAAATAAAAATATTTTGTCCGTAAGTCGGTTTTAATTATTTTAAGATAGCTCTTAGTCTATTAGTTCTGTAAAAAAGGATAATAAGTTTGTAAGCAAGAATAATTAGTGTTGCTTATACTAGATCAATATTTTAAATGAACTTAGGCCCAGTTTAAAAGTCGATCTGTACAGCCGCCGAACATTTCTCCACGAATCTGATTTTTCAAACATTGCGTTCCCGGCCTGGGTTATAGGTATAAATCTAAGTCGGAATTGTAATTTGGGAAACCAGTTACTCTACCGATGGAAATTGCACTCAATGTTAGAGTATGAAACAAAAAATTAAACTTTCGTAACTCAACCATATTATAAGTCATGCGACAAACCATGCACTGCGCGCGTGGAACAATATACGGGTATCGTATCGGGATTAATAGCTCATTTGGTATCACGACAAATTTCAACTTTTAAGTCTAAAGCCACAAAATGAGAACAAAACTTTAAAAATAATATGTTAAACACAAGTATAAAATGGAGATCAAATAGGATTTTATAATTAATATCCTCTGAAACCAAGCTTTTTTTACAAGAACGACTAATTTTTGGGCCGAGGCTGAATGTTCTTAAATATTTTCTGGCTTTCAGCCTAAAATGTTCCTAAATATAGTACTAGTAATATTGCTCATCTATCATTTTCAAATTGGGAGATGAAAACACTGTTCTGCTAATCATGAGTTGCCCTTTGAATCCAGGGTTTAAATAGAACTACGATTTGTTTCGTTCGTTAAATTGTTTAAGATTAAAATCTAACTTTCGACCCGAAGTAAATATTTTGCCAGTTGAAAGTCGAAGTTCCAAAACTTAAGTGCTGCATGGTACTGTGCAGAATTTGTGAATTTGTCAATTCAAACGCTATAATTGTGCATGCAAAATAATGAATATTATTTCTATGAATAATCTAGTTTGTTCAGTAATATACAAGAAAATGTTCTTCATCTCTTGTTTCTCGCTCAGCCTTAGGTTTGTTCTTAGCATGTTCTTAAATTTTGGGAAATTTTCAGCCTGACGTTCTTATAAAAAAAGGTTCTTATAAAAAAAAATAGTGTACTATGGGCTAAGCTAAACCCTTAATCCTACTATGGGCTAAGCTAAATCCTAAATCCCATCGGAGCTGGCGCTTATCTCCGGTTTCTGTAGTGTTAAGCGGATGAGAGTCCTTGACTCCCTCTGGACGGGACACTAATCCATCGCAGGTTAGCTCCCAGCCGAAGCTGGTACTCATTTACCGACCTCGTAAGGATGGAAAGCTAAGTAAGCTTTGGCAAAAAAGGTCACACAAATGTTCAATTGTCGGTAGAGCCGAGGAATCGAACTTGGGACCTTGTGGTTGGAAGGCAGAGACCTTACCAACTGCGCCAACCACGCCGCCATAGTCTATGCTATGGGATCACTGCATTTTTGTCTACACAATGACACATGACAGAAACTGATGGAGAAACTGAGTTTGGGAAGGGCATTTTGGATGGTTTGTTGTGATAAAGCCAGTTCGAATGAAGAGCTCTTTTAAAAAAGCCAATCTTCTAGCTTTGTCCTACGCAGCTATATCATTGGATAAAACGGAAAAACTTTTAGTGTGTACAAAATATTTTTTTTATTCGTATTCACATTACACTAAGAGAGGTAGATAATTTCGCCATACCTAGATTTATCTCCGTAGTGCATGTATAGGAATAACAACACAGCTTGTGGTATACTGTTAACTGCTCCATTCATCTCAACCAAACTATTAAATTTGTCCACAAAAACTTCATGCAATATTAAGCACTTTCAAAAAGTGTATTAGCCTTTGATAGAGGTAATTATTGTCTGGTATTCAATGCTTAAAAGTAATCTTTAAAAAACAAAACCTCGTTGCTTTTTATATCAGATATCCTTCCCATTATTTACACCGTTTTATCTTCATTAATACTTTTACTATATATACTGCGTGCACTAGTTATATATATCTAACGAAAACTGACAAATCAATTTCTATGTTTAACTCTGTTTAAAAGTTAGAGTGGACCTTGGAATCTTAAAGGCAAACCCAAAGTTTAGAACAAATTTTCACGAGATCAACATTTGCATGGACTCTGAATTGAACTCTGTAACTGAACTGGGTTGGGCTACTCTTGGGTGCTTAATACAAGGGGGGACCCGCTAATTAATTTTTTGATTTTTTTCCAACCCCCCGGACCTTATTAAGACCCCCCCCCCGCTTATTATATTTCAGAATCGGATAGGATAACCTATGCCATTTTTCAACATACTTTCCTTTTTTCATCTTTCTTGTCTCGAAAAGGCGTCGAATTGTTTGCTTTACAAATTAAAGGCGTCTATAATACGAATAATTAAAGGAATAATTTGAAAACTGATTCCAAACAATTTAAGAACTTGTTTGACTAGTTGATTTTTTTGTTACTTTTCTTCTGTTTTATGGATCATATTTTAAAAGCATATT
>JAOEHV020251806.1:0-12395 GCA_025447995.2 Isaurus tuberculatus | reverse complement strand
CCACCCCCCTCTTCCCCATTCCCCGCATACAATGCAACAGCGCACGCCGCTTGATATCAAAGCTATAAAGTCTTGACCTACCTGTAAACAACCATTTTGAAAGGTAAACGACCAATAAAACCAAAAACATCTTCAGAAATAGAGACGGTTGTTGGTCAGCGAGAACTTCAGCGCCGTTTTTTAGCCTTCGGGAAGGGAATAAAATTTATTTCGCCCGGTATAAAGGAATCCCAGATTATGTTGGATTCCAGCTCGTGGACTCCGGATCTCCACTAGTGGACTCAAGATCCCAGCTGGTGGACTGCTGATATATCGGATTTCAGCTCGCGGAATCCGGATCCCAGCTCATTGATTTTGATTCCTGGATTCGTGAATCCAAACACGTGCACGTGGGAGACGTGGGATGACATGCGAGTGGTTGCGGATGAGAGAGCAAAATGGTGAAAAGCTAAGGAGGCTCTATGTGCCTCTTAGATGCGCGTAGGATAGGTAACAGTTTACAGCACTGACAATCCCTGACAAGGTTAGTAAAAAATGCTACGTTTTAACTTAATATATCAGACACAAGGATAACAAACGCAACAAAACAACGCATTTTGTAACTAAAATTTCTATCCAAATTTAACATCTTTCAACACGCACAGCAGATTTAACGCTTTTATCTTTCAGATTTAAAAAATTATGTTAACGTAGTAAAATCTCAAATTTATAAATTAAAGTTTTATTTACGTCATGTGATGTTTCGTCTTATTTGTCACTAAAATGTGCTTTTATTTTTTAGGTGTTCCAAGAACAAAAATTTCTACGATGTATTAACGTTTTTATTCACAGCATTTTTCATTATTAACGTTGCAAAATACGTCGGCTGACCGAATTTATCAACCCGAGCCACTTCAGGTAGCTTCGTTACGGTTCAACATAATTAATTGTAGTAAACTGTTTTATTTCATTTTGCTTTTAGATTATCAATGTATACGAAAAAGTAAATACTGTAAAATGCGGAAAATATAAGTCCCCCGGCAATAAGCCCGGGGGAGTTTAGGAACAAACTCTTGAAACAAAAAACTCCTTCCATGTTTTAAGTCTTCGCGAAAATAAGCCCCGGGGGTTATATGTGGTATTATTAAATTAAAAAACATAAGGTTGTACTGTGGGGATATTTTAATACTGTAATAAACAAAATCAGTAAGAGACCCTTTGTGAGCAGAATACGTCAAAAAAAAATTTACAATTTCCTGAACATCACCAGCTTTTATAAAACGCAAATTTTTGTCCATGTATAAACCCTCACGAAAATAAGCCCCCTACAGAAAAATAAAGCTCTTTGACCAAAAATAAGCCCCGAGGCTTTATTATTCCGTATTTTACGGTATTCATCGTTTGAGGTCTTTTATAGCCGTAATGTAAATTAAAAATGTATAGAACCTTTCACCAAATAAACTTTCATGACATCTGTTATTTTAACGTTTAGCACAATCAGTACCGCATTTCTTCGAGTGAGCGCCGCCCTCAATTAAACGCCGCCCTCGAATAAAGGCCGCTGTTGAATAAGCGCCGCCCTCGAATAAAGGCCGCTGTTGAATAAGCGCCGCCCTCGAATAAAGCGCCGCCCTTGAATAAGCGCCGCCCTCGAATAAAGCGCCGCCCTTGAATAAGCGCCGCCCTCGAATAAACGCCGCCCTTGAATAAGCGCCGCCCTCGAATAAACGCCGCCCTTGAATAAGCGCCGCCCTCGAATAAACGCCGCAATCTCAATTGAAAAAAACCTGATACTGACAAAGACAAGGACGAAAACTAAAAGATCTATACCAAATTGCAAAAGCCAGAAAATAAATCAGACTAAAAAATGCTATGGCTCTTTTAAATGAGCGCCTAGCCGCCTACGAATAAGCGCCGCATGAGACATCTGACAAATTTAAAAAGCGCCGCGGCGCCTTTTCGATCAAATACGGTACTCAAATACAAGAAAACGTTATGGTGGCGGAAGAATTTTGGTTTGGTGGCGAAACAATCTCACACCCAAAACACAATTCGGCCGCCGCGCTAACGCTTCAAATTCACGACTCATGGGTAACACACAACCCTTATTTTATTAGGTTTTTGCGGTCTAAAAACTTAGAAACTTTTGGTTTGGCACAACAGTCTTTTAATCGGAAAACAACACAAAAAATAACGTTTAATAAAGCTAAAAATACAACTTTTTGAATCAAGTGTTTGATTTCAAACTTAAATACTTAAATTCATTTGCAAAATCAGAATTACTCACTCTTTACTAAAGAAAACTTATCAAGTTTAACATGTCCCATTCTAATCGATAACGCTGTTACCATTGCAGGTCTACAGAAAAGTTGAACACAAGCATTTTTGAAGCCAAGGACAACTTGTAGTTGAGTGGCCAAATATGTTTGGTCTCGATTTATGCTCTAGGAAGTATAAGCGACTCAAACCCATTGCAGAAATAGGCATCCTAGTGGAATTTACCTCTTTAGGAGCTGCAGTTGATTTAACTAAGTTCAAACATCAAATCATCGCCTTAAGACGAGTAGAAAATTCACGTTTCGAGCTTTAGCCCGTAAGCCCTTGAGGCGATGTTTTTAGAGATCTCTCTCACTTCAGCACTTTCAGCTATGAGATAAAAGCTCTGAGCTAAATATCTATGCACCTATTAAGAAACACAGTAAAAGTGCCATGATAAAGGGGCTAGCACCCCACCCCTCCCCCTCAAGAATGAGGCCTGTCTCGACGAAATTAATCTCGACTCAACCGTTTGTATAAGGGTATAAATCAGAAATTTAAATTTAGTTTTTGCTGATTTATCTGACTACGGCATGATGTCTTTTAAAAAGCCGCGAAAACATTTTTCTGAGTCTTCTATTTCGACTCTTTCGCTCATCACTGTTTTTCAGAGTTGCTCTTTCTCTCTTACGGATCTCTCTTACCAAGTTTAAATAAACATCATCTACATTATGGCGTAGTGCTGCTGAAGTTTCAAAGAAGGGACAGCCAAACTGCCTCGCAAGAGCTTGTCCTTCTTCTGTGGAGACTTGGCGTCTGTTTTCCAGGTCAAACTTGTTTCCAACCAGAATAACAGGAATATCATCCGCTCTTCGAACACGTTCAATCTGTGTTTTGTATTGCGATGCTGCACGGAAGCTATTTCTGTCAGTTATTGAGTACACTAGAACAAATCCTTCACCACTTCGCATGTACTGATCCCTCATTGCTGTGAATTCTCGCTAAAATCAATGTTAAACAAAGATCACCCATCAATAATAAATAGTTGGTCGGACAAGATAACCGGCAACCGGCAATTTTGAGGCCTATGATGACAATGATGATGATGATTATAAGGATATGAATAATAGTTGAGAAATGCCAGTGATGGCGACAATGATGATGACATTCCAAAAAAGCAATGAACTAATTTTGTGTCAAGAAACAGGTCTGTTTTAAAATTTAAACACTTTTCTGGGAGGGACTAGGGCTCAACAGTATACCTCCAATCCAAAAGTTTACCCCATTGGCCTTTGACCCTAGCCTTTCAAACTTTTCCTTAGATATGCCATAAATCTGTCAAGCTGCACATATCACTGCCTCGCTATGCTCACTAAGAAGGTTCGAGTTAACCAGGGAAGAAACTTGGATTGGATTCCTTGTTGGACCCACACTCCCAGTCTTAAGAAAAAGACACTGGTTCTGTTATAGCTTTATTCTATAAAATTTATGATTAGAAAACTGAATGTTTTCAGGTGAGAGCCAAAGTCTCTTGACCCCTTATCTGGGGACTTTCTCTTGACCCTCTATCAGGGGACTTTCTTTTGCCCCCTGTCAGGGGACTTTCTTTCGACCCTCTATCAGGGGACTTTCTCTTGACCCTCTATTAGGGGACTTTCTTTTGACCCTCTATTAGGGAATTTCTTTTGACCTCGTATCAGGGGACTTCCTTTTGACTCTCTATCAGGGGACTTTCTTTTGACCCTCTATCAGGAAACTTTATCTTGACCCTCTAGGACTCTCTTGAAACTGTTGATCTTGCATATAATTGTAAGAGTGCTGGAAACTTGTTAATGCTTCGAAAATGTTTTCATTATAATCATTATTACATGTAAAAGACATTTAGTTGGTCAGTAAAATGTTAAATGTAATCAAGAAGGAACAAGTGTTGAACATATTTCTACCTGTCCAGCTGTATCCAAAATGTCCAGCAAACCACTCTCTCCATCAATGACAGCTTGTCTTTGATATGCATCTTCTACAAGTGTTGAACAATTAAATGTATAATCATTGAGGGAAAGTTAAAAATAAATCACCCAACAAATTTAATTTCTTGGGAGTTGTTTTCCTTTACCCCACGATCAATACATCTTTATGAACAACATAACCATGTGCCAACTGTGCCAACATTGCCATGTTGCAGTTTTAAATAACTAATAGTTTTTGATGGTAACATATTCTGATTTTTACTATGAGTTTTTAGGTTGCAATTATATAATTACATACAAATTTGACACTTTCAATTAACATTGATTGGAAGCATCTAGATTTAGAACTCAATTTTTTAAGACTAGCCTGCTAAATCTTATATTCTGAGCCCAGTAGCTCATGGGGAAAATACTTATCATTAGTTTTTTTAATTTTAAGTGAATGACAGTCTTTAACTTTGATCTTGTTTTTTTGGTTTCCAACTTTTAGACAAAAGATTTTCAACAGCTTTCTCCTCGATCTCTTCCTTCCTGCCGGTATACTGCCAACTCTCACACATTATACATGAGTCTCACACCTGCAGACTAAAGACATCAATCTCATGCAATGAGGGCAATTTCTCACACCTGCCTTGGAAATCCAGTTGACTTGTTCTTTAGCACACGAACAACAAAAATTCAATCCAATATTCTTCGTAAATGTTCCAACAAACTGTACTTAATGTCGAGTTTAAGTCCTAACTGTATCAGATTGCGCTAAAATGTCATGTCAAAAAGTCATCGGAACATCTTCAGACATGTTTGTTAGCATTTGGAAGTCTTTGGTAAATTGTTGGAAGTTGCTGGAACATTTTTGGAAATTCTGGTCATGAGGAGACAAAATCTCACACTCTTGACTTGGAAAAAGTTGGCAGGTACATGAAGGTTAAACCTAAAAAGCTAGTGGAGTTACAATGCAAGGGGTTTCCTCTAATCTCTTGTGTAAGAATACAGAAAAACAATGAAAAGAGCGGTAAACCCCCTCGGGAGGTTGAATCAACTGAAAGAGATTCATTTCTCCTCCATGTAAACAGGCCCTTAACTGGTCTTAAAATATATATTAAATAAAACTTTGCTGTTATATTTTTCACGTATGTCTGTACTTAATCTTAATTTAGATAAAATAAATATCAGTGCAAATGTTGGCACTTACCAATTGTTGGATCATGGAAATCAAGAAAACTGTGTGCAACAAACTGAAGTGTGAGTGCTGGGGAATAAAAAGCAATATAGAAAATTAAACATTGGTATGATTAAGCAAACTTTTCTAGTATTGCTTAATTTTTTTTAGCCTCACAGATTTTATTTAAAATCTCAAATTCATATAAGAATAGTCATTCTGTTTCCCAAGCAAGAAAGGAACTGTTATGTTTTTCAAGATTATATATGTCATTTATTTTTGATGCTTTATTCACCATTCCTTAAACAAACAAAAAAATTTTAAAGACAATAGAAAACAATAAAATATACTGAAATCATATCACAGTTCAAAAATATCAAGAGATTTCTTTACTCTTGGATGAAATACCTTCTTATACTGTTGAACTTACATCTAATGAGTATCAGTTTTAAAAAGATTTTTCTCAAAGTTTGGGACTCATATTTTTCAAGATTTTCTTAAGGAACATGTTTTCTTGTTTTTTTATTGGGGAAGTCTTTTTTTGTTAGAAGCTCAATATCATATATGTATATATAGTCTATTGATGATATTATTAAATTCATATTTTCTAAATTGCACTATTGTTAAATTGGTGATCCATAATGACTGCATCCAAAATTAAGCCTAAATATAAAAGTTTCATCGAAAAGCGTTTTTGGTAATTGCCCATGTTACAGCCACATCCAAACTGATTTGTAAATAAAAGTTTAGAAAGCTGTAGCCTAAAATTCTTGCCTCTGCCATCACATTTCAAAGCATCGGAAAATATCAGACTAATAAGTATGAAAAAGAAAAATATTAAATGTGCCAACAATCAACGTTCACATAGCTGCAGCCAATATATACCATTTTATTTAACTTCAAAAACATTTTCCTTAAATGTCTCCTTAAAATGCTTTTGTGTGTAAAACGAAGTTATTAAAATACAAAACACCAGACAAGTTACGACAGATGTACAAGACTTGATTGTCAAGTTACAAGTACATTAAATTTGTTTATGACGTTTCGGCTGACTAACAGAACTTCCACATACACGTCAAGTTTTGTTTTGATAAAACACATTTTCGCACTGGGAAAATCGTCCGTCGGATGAACGGATTACATTTAAGCTTAAAAACCTGAAGGTTACTTAATCCTGAAAAGTATATTTTCCCATTTGTTGCGCAAGTTCGTCCTTCGGTATAAAACAAATTGATGACGTTCAGAAATTTTACCATCAGCGCATGCAATTAATTCATTTTTTGGTACTGTGGACCTCAAATTCAATTAACTCTTGGACTTGTATAAAAGTAGAATGTCTAATTTGCTGAAATGTACGACAAATTTTCGCAAACGCAACTGCTAGCAAGGAAAAACATTGTAATCAACAACAAACACAACATAAAAAAACGGGCATAACACGACTTTATTATACGAGGCTCTTATTTCCTTGTTTTACTCTTACTAAATTTAAGCTGCGCCAGTAAGTGATGGTTTTTCCTTTATTTACTGGCGCTGTGGTATTTCACAACTTCGTCTGGGCAACGAGCTAAATTCAATTTCCTCTGTTATGGCTGTGACTGAGATTCGGACAGTTCACTTTATTGTTGATTGAACTTGGCTGAAACTTGTTTTTTTTTTTTCTTCGTTGTTAGCTAAAACTGAACTTATCAACACAATACTGGCACCTTGAACGTTAACATCGCAGTTGCCAAGACAAAATATGTCATGCCCGTGCAAATAACTATAGAGATTAGGTAAAGTTCAGTTATGTTGCCAAACGATTTTAAAAAATGTTTTCCAGAGAACACTGAATCGTGATGAAAGCGGACACTTTCGCTCATTGTTTTTAGCACCAATCTACCCTGTGGTTGTAGCACTGAACATGATCGGCATTACTTATATTTGAATTATATTTTGTCCATATGTGCAGGGTTAGTAGCTCAATATCGCTGACACAAAAATAAACACAAAAGGCTGAAAGTATAAATTTAATCGTGAGGTGCGTTGCCCAAATATAAAGAAAATTCGATCAAGCGTTTTGTAACCTATTTAGAAACTTTTCTGTTCTTCAAATTACAAAAAGTTTTAGGAAAATACGTGAACCGAACATATCTCCTGTAAAAACCCGCCAACTGCTCAAGAACTATTGTACTAACATCCTGTTCATAATGCTCAAATTCCGCCAGACACGATTCAACAGATCTATAGACTGATATATATATTTCTTCACGTTCCATTGCACAAAAAAACAGCTTCAATCAAAATTCACTCATAGTAATATACCTGACTTGCCAACTCCACCTTCGCCAAGCATTACAATCTTGTACACGCGTAAACCTCCTTGGAAGGCCGCAGTTTCTGGGTGCATATTTGCAACCATCTGCAAGAAAGCTTCCCAGACGAAAATTCAAGAACACTCGACAAAGATCACAGACTTGCACGAACTGAGACTCGTCCTACACGCATTGTTTACACATATATAAGTGATGACGACTATTTTTAGTAAACTAAATTCTGATTGGCTGTTCAAACACAATAAGAATTGCTCCAATCTCGCGTTCGCGGAAAATGGTTCACATAAACATGGCGTACACGTTCTTTTTATAGTTTTTTATAAGCCAAAAATAAGTTTCATTTCAGTTTCGTACAAAATATCCCCAATTTTTTTTTAGAAAAATCCAGTAATAATTTCAGTTTCTTGTAATTGTATTCCAAAATTTGTTGGTTCGAGAAAATTTATTGAGAAAATTTCAGTTTTGATATCCTTGAGCGACTGTTTCTTTTCACAAAAACAACTCAAAAGAAGCTCGAAACGTTTTAAAAGGCCACGATTGTTTAAAGTTTTATGAACCTTTTTCAAAACACTCGAGACAAAACAACATCACTGAAACAAAGTCAAGGTAGTTTGGAACAACATTCCAATCGGTTTTTGGCCACATTCCATCACGTTAAATCACGTGGATCACGCATTTGGTTCGTGGTAGGTCAAAGTTCAGACCACGCTGAGGCTGATTTGAAACCACGGTTTTTTGTGTCTGCGGATCTAAGCGTCAAAAAACATAATGTTTTAGCATACACTAATTACTAGCATCAGAGCAGCAAGTCATCCAAGAAAAATAAACATGGAAGAAATTAGTTAATGGCAGGTATTTCTGAAACTTTCTCAGCTCAAGCAATGCTCGACAGTCATATGATCGGTATTTCAAGAGAAGGTTTGTACAGTTGTTGTTTTAAAAGAAGAAAAATATTCAGTTGTCAGCTTATAAAGTGTGGTATATTGTTTCTTTGTAGCTTATAAGGTATTGTATATTAATTTTTTTTCAAAACAACCGTTTTAGGCAATATTTACATATTCACAAGTCCTTATTTTTTATTATTATTATTTTATTTTGTGTTAGTCGGTTCGTTTAAGTCGTGAGAAATTTTCGAATAATCAATTGTTTATCAATCGCAAAAAAGATTGTGCAAATTGTTGAGTTCATTTCAGGATATTTTAATAAAAAGCATTGTAGCAATTCCAGCATATTGAGTCTTTGAAAAAATCAAAGTTAATAAATTATGTTATTGATTTATTTGTCGTCAGTGATATGTTTCATTGGTGCACCAGGATGCCTTGCTCACTGATGAAAAAACAAAAAAATTAAAAATCTTATCTAAATAAATAATATTGAGTAGTCTGTCATACAGTATTAACACACTTAAATATCAACCACTGACAAAGATTTATGATACTGTTAGGCCACTTAAAAAATATCTAGGTTTATCATCAGAAACCTTCCAAAATTCAGGGAGGGAGGGTGCTTTTTTTCCCTCTACTAATAATAATATTTTGGTTCAATACTCAGATTCTTTTTTGCTAATACTGATATTTTGGTTTAATACTCTTTGACCAAGTCACTTCTGAAGCAAGTTCAAAGAAGTATACATCAAATGACAATATTAGTATGCAGGGCGATATTACAACTTAAAGTATGTTTTAATAAAAGTAAATATCTTCATGGTTGTAACAAAAAAAAATTTTCGAAAACTTTAAGTCAAGTCATATATTTCTTTTTCAAAATCAAAAAACTAAAAAAAGCCAATGCGCATGGAAAAATCAATGTGTGCACTGATGATAAACTGGGATAGTTTTAAGTTGCCTTAAGGTAAAAAAAAATTTTAGAATTGGAGAAAGGCAAAAGCCAGGGACCTTTAATTTTTTAATAAGTGCTTTTTGTGTAACTTAAAACTTTATCTTTGATAGGCATGGCAGGTTTAGAAACTCAGCGAAACCCTGAAACTGAATACAAGCTCAGAAGAGGTACAGTAATCTTTAGGTTATGGTATTCATAGCAGGAATTGGCAGTCGAGGATACTTGTTGAGTACTGTAGGTTTTTTAATGAATTGTATTGGCTATTACTGTAGGCCCAGCTCATATAATTATTTACACAATGTAGGGTGGAAAATCTTACAGTCATTTTGACCAGACATTTTGAAGTCAGTTTTGGGAAAAATAAGGTTAAATTATATTCTTAAAAGAATGAAATATAGACTCATTGATAGTTTTTTAAAAAGCTATAATTGTGAAGTAGATAAAACACAAAATTTAATCAATCCTAGGTTGAAATATTTAATCATCATGATAAGAAGAGTCAAAAGAATTTGTCATTCTGAGTGCTACTCCGTTATCGGAACAACTGCTGCTGACAAACAGTCCAATAAGTAAACATTTTGTAAATACTAGAATTGATTAAATCACAAATAATACATGCTTATTGAAATGTAGACTGAAGCAGTATGTTGCAGTTAATGGAAAAGCAAATACAGACATTCTTTGACTCTTGCCCATTGACAACTTTAATTTTTATATAATCTTTTAGAACTCTACTTACTTAAATAAATTTTGAGACATTATTTGCAACATCTCGTGAGAGAATATACAACAAAAACTTTTAGTAAAATACTGCACATAAAATCAAAAAGAAGATAATTATGAAATTCAGTGTTGTATTTTATATATTGATTCTGTATGTTTATTTATTAACAGCTAAATTTAACTTCAAGTTGAAACTCTTATATTTTTCATAGTGACAGAAAAATTTCTCGAGAGTTTACACATAATGTTAAATGAACCTTCTGTTGGACTGTTCAGAATTCAAGAACATGTCAGGCGATCTATACCACAGCTTGTAGATAAAAAGGTAACAACAAATTATTTACCATTCAAAAATTATTATCAGTAATTAGTCTATAATTAATATTAATTGTTGATACTCGGTTTTAAGTGGACAGATTTTTTCCCCCTATTGTTACTTTGTTAGGTATTTCCAGTCTTAGGCAAAAGTAGACCAGTCCTGTACAGTAAACCTTTTTCTTCAGGTGATATGCTAGTTAAAATTTCTTAATATATTCTATTGTTTTCTACAAATTAAAGCTTAGTGGTTTTGTTCATTTTTTAAAGTAGAGACCAAAAAAAGTGCTAAAAAAATATTAAACCTTTGGCAAACAAGTAGGGATTATAAAGGACTGGTAATTTATTTGTTATGTCACAGGAGGGAGGGGGGGGGGGAAAGGGATAAGATAATGTTTTATCCCCCATCAAAAATATCACTCTTGCAATGTTAATAATTATATTTCCTAAACATAACTGAATTATCTAGAGTGCATAAATTTAGATATAATCTCACTTTTGGTTTAATACATGCTAATCAGACACAGAGTTTTAAAATACAGTATAATGAATCTTTTAAACTAAAAATAATGTGATTAAGAAACACCAAACAAGTGTAAGATATGTACTGTGTATATTTAAAGTAATATATAATATACAACAATTGACTCATACAGTATCTATAATATTATATTAATTAATATATTCAAGCTATATGATCATATTGCAAGCTACAAGAGATATTTGGATTTTATGTTTTAGAATGAAATGCAGAGCTTTCATCAGAAAATTGAGGGCATGTGCTATGATGTGGATTATTCAATCAAGTAAGATTAATATCAGATACTATTAGATAATTATTTTTATTACTACAATAAGTAGTGATCTTTTTTGGTGTCTTGCTTAGCTTTGATCATTCTTTTTATGTCAATGATGCACCACAAATTTAAGCTAAAGACCAGATTTAATTGATAATAGTTAACTTGTATTTGTGCCTAACAATTAAAGGGTCTAGTTCAAAAACGACGTAAGTAACTTTTGATGAAGTTGTCAACTCTTCCTACATTATCCCTATTACCACTTCATAATATTTGGGAGAATTTAGCATTTCATACAAAGTCACTAACATTGTTTTTGCACTAGGCCCTTCAATGTAAACGGCTGTAGAAAAAAAATCTTCACTTCTACTAATTTAAACAATTATTGTTATAGTGTAGAAGTGAAGATTTTTTTTACAGCTGTTTTCATTTACATGGGCATTCCGGCAGTTTATTTTCAATGTCGTACTTGTTTTTGGTGGACATTAATCAAATCTTGCTTAACACAATCTTGTTGGCAACTGCTTTAAAATAAAGGCTTTTGATTAATTTATAATATTTTGTTCATATATTGATTTGGCAAAAAAAAGTTGCTGATAAACCCAAATTGAATTATGCTGTGGAAATAAAAATCGCTTGCAAGGTCCAAAATCTGCTGGATATCGTGGGCAGCCGGCTTCTATTTTGAACCCTGAGTATATCTGTTTTTTATTCCTTGAATAAAAATAATTAGATCTTACAGTACAGCATGTATTACTAAATATAAAATCTTCTAATTACAGTCAGTATTTGGAAACATTGTTTACCTATTGTTAGTGTACAGTATATATATATTTTTATTTTTAAGAACAATATAACGACTCTTTTAATACAACAGGATATGTTTCGATATTATTTAACAATTATTCCAAGAGCGTGCGTTGGATATGAGATGGTAAATAGCCAACGAGGCGCGTAGCGCCGAGTTTGCTATAAATCATCTCATATCCAACAAGCGCGAATGGAATAATTGTTTTATTAAATTTCAGGAGCTTTCCGAACCCTT
>JAOEHV020251695.1:0-12395 GCA_025447995.2 Isaurus tuberculatus | reverse complement strand
AATGAAGGATGGCTGCCAACTGAGTACCAGTGTTTACAGGAAATCGACAAATACTGGCTTACTTTTGCATTTTCACAGTCACGTTGATCGTAGGTACAAAACCTCGCTTTTGAGAACAATGGTAGATCGTGCATATCGTCTGTCATCAACGAAAGAACTTTTTGAGACTGAATGTATTAAACTTAGATCAATTTATTCCAATCTGAGGTATCCGAACAAGCTAGTCGATTCTACAATCTCATCTTTCATTAAATCCAAGTTAATGAATAATTCCAGTCCACCCCCTCCTGTGTGAGCTGAACAACCTGTGCGGATACTGCTGCCTTTCAAAGACCAAAAGTCTGCTGACGTTTTAAAAAAACAACTCAACAACCTTAGCAACGGAGATCAGACCAGTTGTCAGAGACAGATCCTGCTATAGACAATGTGTCAGAGACGGACCTGGTGCCAGATCAGGTGTCAGATGCAGACTTGGCACCAGATCATTTACCTGATACACCCGTATTAATTCCCGATGACAGTATTCCCCTTGTAGTAGAGACAGAAACAGCGGCTGGAGACAAGTCACATAGGCCGACTACTCCAGATAGTTGTGCCGAATTCAGTGAACAAGAGAAACCAAAAGCCAATGTTTGACCAGCAGAAGTGTCTGACGGATGTGTACAAAAAAACTGATTCTGAAGAAGCTTCTTCCGAAGAAGGCGATAGGGAACCTCCCGTGAACTATCAACGACCCCAAAGAGACAGAGGACTCCCCCCCCCACCGATTGTTACGAGTCTTGGCTAGTTCCGTATTATCATTAAAGTTGACTATTTCGAAACGCCTATAATTGTTAATAAAGTAGGACTGATTAAATAGTCATAAGCTTTTTAACTTAATCTATTTTGCCGTGTGCTGTCGTCAAATATCATTTAACTACTCTGCTATTTCTGTCGTTTCCCAGGGGGTACTCGAAGTATAGGTGACAGGGGGGGGGGTCCGACGTACTTTTTTGGGTTGAAAAATTACACGCTCGGTAATTTTTTGGGTCAAGAGATCGGTCACATATTCCTTTATGTCTTAAAAAAATACGCTTTTTTTGGGGTCACATCTCCGAGCGAACTTTTCGTTGCGATCAGTGGATCAGAATATTATTCATTCCTACTTTTTTTGTGATTTAAGAAGACAATACAATGTACATTTGTAATCTTGTTTGCTTCTTCTGTTTTCTATATGTGTCATTACAATAATGTCCATCATTTTCTTTCATGTCACTTTAGCTGCTCTTTCATGTCACTTTGGATGAAGAGACATTAACGGACATACAAATTTCATTAGCCTATTGATGGAACATCATGCATTAAAAAGTTCTGTTTGATTGAATAAATTAGTATATATGTATTTAAGTCAAGTATTTTTTTGGGTCTAAAATTTCAGGCTTGTGTATTTTTTTGGGTTTTTTGGGTTTGAAGCTCAGTCGGACCCCCCCCCCCGTCATGTATACTTCGAGTACCCCCCTGGGTGTCGTTTATTTACTTATTTATTTATCTATTCATTATTCTCTTTTTCTTTTTCTTCGACATGTATCGTTATTATTGCCTTTGGCTTGTAACTATAAAAATATATCCTTAAATGAATCGTAAACCTGACCCGCCTAGATTAGCTGCTGTTACTTGCAGGTCAGTCATATTTTCCAAAGACTATGTGTTAATAAAAGCTATGTGTGTTTGTTGACTTTATGATTTAATTGTTGAAATAATAAACTTAGGTTCATGCCCTCATTTTTTAGAGGAGGGAATGGTGTGGTGATTGGGTCAGTTCAAGGACGTGGACTGGTGGAAGTTTTGAGACTGCCTTGAGGAGAACTTGTTGAGATGTTTTTAGCTATTCGCCAGCACACCGCTCCAGCCAGTCAGCGGTCTGCACCATTGACTCGCCTCGGGCCGGCCGGGTGTGTTTTTTGTCGGCCATTTTGCCTCGTTGACTTGTTTTGTTATTTCGAGCTTCTAGCGCTCCTTGTTTATCTTTACTGGCGATTGTTATTTATATCGTTGTTCCTGAGAGTTGTTTACGCAGTGAGTATCTATACTGAAAAGTTTTGATTTGAACTATTACAATATTTTTTAAGTTTAATACCGTAGCGAAAACAAGAAATAGTATTAACGTTTCGGACGTTAGTCCTTTGTCGGAGTAAAGCTACAGATGGCTGAAGGCGCACATTTGGGCCAAAGCACAACTATTCTCTTATGTTTTTTTGATTCCTTAATTATTGGTTATGAAATTGCCTGCTATTTCTGAAGCATACAGAGAATCTGATATTTTGACAAAATACTATTACAATTAAACCAAAACACCGCCACACTGCTCAACAAACTAAAATCAATTGAGAGCAATTAGGAGAAATGCCAACAGTAATTAGCTGATGCCACACCCATAGCTTTAATCAATTTCAATGGAAGACACACCAAGTACGAATTCTTTGTAATTGCATACCTTAATGTTTTTACCTATAAACAAAAATTAGCTCTGTAGTTTCCTCTAGAGAGGAAAAAACTACACTGTCTTAATTTCGGTTAATAATAATAGTAATAATAATAAATATAATAATAATAATAATAATAATAATGAAATTTATAACCAATAACAATTCCTTAAAAGGGAACTTACCGCAGTTAAGAATCCAATCTGGTTGGGGGCAAAGCAGTTGATTGCTACAGGGTTACCCGCTTTCAAATCACTGAGCCACGTTGCCTCCAAGTATGTTTACGTCTTAATTCGTGTCTAAAAATAACAAAAATTATGTCTTGTGAAGATAACCAACAGTATTCACACCCATACCACACCCTTATATATTTTAAATGTCAAACGAAAATGCAGCCAGTACGGTTTCTTAATTTTGAATAGAAATTTTAAGTTTTGTCGAATTTCACCTACCGATAAAATTCTGTTTCCTTTCAGAAAGGAAATAAAATTGTCTTCATTTGTGTTTCCAAATATTGTTATGTACCGATTCTGAGTATATATTTTTCAAGCTTAATTTAACTAGAAACTGTTACTCTTTGGTCGGATATAATCAAGGGAGAATTATTTACGTCGGTTCTTTTGCCTTACACTAGAGAGAAATTGGCAGAGAATGCAAATGTGATCAACTTAGGCAATTTACAATTAATTTTCATATATAAAGGGCTCTACATTACAACATTAGATACATAATCCCGCTGGAGCGAAACAGAAGTATACCTTTCTTAACTCGATCTTTTTAATGGCGGCAAAAAAAGAAAAAGAAGTATACTATAAAGCATCAAACAATCCCAGTAATGGCTCAGATCCACGTTTACGTAGATTTGTCTCCAAGAAGAAAACTACTCAGGGAATAGGCAATGAGGTACTAAACCAATTCCAAGTAGAACAAGGTGGTAAAATTAGCAAAGCGATTTTACCTAAACCATCTTTCCGACGAAATTATTTGCCTCTAAAGGATAAAACTACCAGGAGCGATCCAATGTTACAAGGAACTTTAGAATCCGCAAATGAGGATTTGCTTTCAGAACCTATATTTCGAACCCGCAGGACGATTTTTAATCCAAACAATCTTCAACAGGAAAAAAACGAAAATAGTTCGATAATAGACAACTGTACGGAGTCGTTTACAAAACTGTTGATAAATGGAAAAACTGCCTCCAAAACTAAAAAGGAGACAAAAGAAGTTAATAAGAATTCGATGCTCGAACCAAGAAATGAAGACGGTTCACAAAAGTTTAAATTGCCACCTCTGACTGACAATCGAGGTTATTTGAACTTGCAGAGCAGCTGGGGAATTCGTGCAGACAAGAATTTCTCGTATCGAAATCACTACAAGATCGAGAACTCCCCTCTTATTTTTCCCAATACCAAAATACAAACTCAAAATGATTGTGTTATTAATAGAAACTCCAGAACTATAATTGTGATGCAATGGAAAGCATAATATACGACATAAAGGAAACAAAACCTAACGAATATAAACACCAGCGATTTGTATTTCTATCGAACAAAACGTGTGATCTCCCTGCTTCTGCTCAAAATGGTCAACGACGTACTGAAGAAAAGCAGCCAGAAAAAAAACATAATTATTCAAGACACAAAATAACAAAAGACCATCATTGGGAAGAAGAACATTTGAGTTCTCTAGATCATTCACAAAATACTTCAACTCAAATAATAAAATTACATAATAATCTGGTGTCCGAACACGCTTTACCCAAAAACGATCAACATATAATTCAGCCTTTGAATGAAAAGCCCCATCAATTGCCATCGTTGAAACCCAAACGGATTAGGCCTTATTCACAAACGAACATATCGAAAAAAGTTCCTTTTTCTAAATCTAAGCTCATTAGCATTTCTGAACAACCTTCAGATGGGAAAAATGTTTTGCCATACAATTCTAAAGTGCCAGCAATATGTCAAACGGAAACTGGAAATTTTGAAAATGAATTCAGCTACCCGTCAACAAGAAGGATGAAAAGGCATTTAAAGAGGACAGATAGATTAAATGAGTTGGATTTAACCTTATGCGATGATACCATCATCCAAGAAACAATATGTAGAAAGAATCCATTTGGGGTTTCGACAGCTTGCAATAACCTTAAATTTGTTGCACAAAACGATACACTCGTGCCCAAAGAAAGCTGCGATTCGGAGGGGAGAAATGTCTCAAGGTGGTTTGTTGAAAGCAAATGTTTTGACGAAAAGCACATGATGTCATCAATGAATTCCGGAAATTTCCCAAACGATACAGCTGGATTGACGGAGGACCTAAGCATTGTAAGCAACGTTAGTAAAAGATATCATATACCAGGGCCTCCTAAGCGTAGATTTGCTGTCTTTCACGACACCGACTTTCCTTTCTGCGAAAGGACGAAAACAAGAGCCGTGCGAAAACGCTCTGAACAAAACGTAGGTCCACTTGAAGCTTTTATCGGAAACGAAAATGATATCATGTTCCAGGAGAAATCTTTTAGTTCTACACGGCGTTTACGACGAGCTGGAGTTTGTGACATAACGGATGAAACTTTTACCGACAGAATGAAAGTGCGAACTATGAACAAACGCTTTGGTCAAGTGGAGGGATTTGATAATGAAGAAAAAAGCTTCAATGACAGTTAGATATAAAACTCTAAAACCTGTAACATTTTTTTGCTTAAGCTAAAGCTGGTGAAGTGTTTTCAGCCTTTCAATGGATTTAAATTTTCCATGGTTTCTTGTATTTTGAACGACAGAATTTGGTGAACCTGAAAATAGGACTTGAGAGACGACTAAAAAGGAACGATAACTCTCCATTAATAAAGAATACACAAATCCTTCTGCTTAACCATTAGATCATGGATGATATGTGCTGTTAAAATATGTTTTATACTATTTCGTTTCGTGAATTCTGAAAATTAGTGTGAAGTGAGTTGTGTGCCATTCTCATTCACACATTGCTCGGAAATACTGTATCGAGCGAACAATTCTCTGAGTTTGTCTATTGCTGTTTCGCCTGTGGTACTGGACATTATTTCTATTTCCACCAATTCGGAATGATGAACCTGCAAAATCAAAGTGTATGCGCTACTATGGAAACATGAGTCAAGTCCATTGGTGCAGTGGTGGTTGTGGTGATTTATTGTGTGCTAGTTGACACTTAGAACAGTCATTGACAATCTCCGTAATGTCTTTATCAAGACTTGGCCACCAAACATGAAGTTGCGCGAGTGGCTTCGTTCGAACAATACCGGTATGACTCACGTGCAATTCTTTCAAAACCTGTTCGCGCAATGACATCGGAATGATAACTCTGATTCCCCAAAGTAAGCAACCTTCTTCTACTATAATTTCTAGTCGCCTGCTGAAAAACGGTTTGAGTGGTTCTGAGGTTAGTTCTTGTGGTCAACCGGTTATTGCGAACTCTAATACTCTGATTAATCTGAATCGACCTGTGTCACTTTTCTAACTTGATCTACTCGTACAGGTAATGACTCGATTTTGAACATGTTTATCAATTTCACCTCATCGAACTCATTCTTGGTTTGGTTTACGTGAAGTGGAAGACGTAATAAACAATCGGTGTTTGCGTACTTATCGGTTGATTGATACTAAATCTCATACTGATAAGCCAAAAGTTTTAGATAAATCAATAAATCAGCCTTTCTCATCGCCCTCCTTGCAGTCAAGGACTGAATTACGACGAGGCAGCTCAACGAGGTTGGACCGCAAGCATTTTAAAGACGCACTCATTACTCACAGAAAATTTAAGGTTACAAACACATACACAATGGCCCGCTGCCGCTTTACGGTCCATCTATGACCTTGGAGCACAGCACCACAACAAGATAGAATAAGCTGGGAGTCAATTTTTGCCGAGGGAGGAAAACCGGAGTACCCGGAGAAAAACCCTTCAGTGCCCAAAGCTGTATTGGAGCTGTGGTTAAGGTTGGAATTGCACTTTTTGGTCAGAGTAAACTAAGCAAAAGTTTGTGGTTTGTTACCAAAATGAACTTACGACCATATAATTACTGGTGAAACTTCTCTATGCAAAAAGTAATGCTGAGTGTTTCCTTGTCTATTTACCATAATTACGCTCGCTTTTTCTCAACCGCTTAATGTTACGAATAATTCCTCAGGATTGGAGATTGGGTGCTGTTCGACTTCAAGTAGGGGATTAATTGTAGTTCTTTATAGTTCCCACAAACTCGAACTGATGACTTGTCTGCCTTAACTACGGGCACAATAAGACTCGAAAATTCTGAATAGGGAACTTTCTCTGTCGAAAATTCCCATACTCTCCATGCGGTCTAATTTTTGCTCCATCGCTCCCTTACGTGCATGGGGTACCGGCCTAGGTTTGAAAAATTTGGGAGTTGACCGAGATATAGCTTAGCTTTAACATCCTTCATAGTACCTAACTCTTAGTTAAATATCTTTGTATTTAGCAAGCATTACATTGAAATCAATTGTTACGTTCTAAATTGTTCCCCAATTGAGTTTTATGGCTTTTAGCCAGTTCCTGCCTAATAAGGTGGTCCAGTTCCTTGAACAACTTGTGGTGTTGACTGACATTATTGGCCTTCGTATACCACATCAATTTGAGTTTGTCCAAAACCTTTAGTATTTTTTTGGGGTACGTGCTGAGTTGAGCTTGTGGTGGATCCAGTTCTGCTTCCGGAATTTTCTCTTTCCAAATTCCTTCAGGTATATTTACGGAGCCCCGGAAGGGCCATTTGAATATCGCGTTCAATATTTTTGAATCGCGTTCAATTTTTTGGATCGCGTTCAATTTTTTTGGATCGTGTTCAATTTTTAACGGTTTCTCGATTTTTTTCTCGACTTTTTTCCCGACTTTTTTCTCGATTTTTTTCTCGACTTTTTTCTCGACTTTTTTCTCGACTTTTTTCTCGACTTTTTTCCCGACTTTTTTCTCGACTTTTTTCTCGACTTTTACAATTTTTTTAAAAAAAGGCACTAGTGAGCTGCGCACGGATAACACGAGACGTAGTATAATTTTCACACGACTTTTATTCTCCAACGCGTTTCGCATGTATTCACAACTTCATCAGGGAGTCAAGTGAATAAAAACTTCCATACAAGCTATTTTATACAAAAGCTATTTACAGTACATCCTTTGTAATTATTAGGTGTCAAATTTAGAGCTAATTGCACGGAAGTTGAGGTTATACTACGTAAAGATTTAATAACCTGCACTTTGAAACATGCAGGAAATAATTGAAAAACTTTTGGGGTCACACCAGTGCCCAATTTCATTGATACAGGGACTCCGTCTAACTCTATCGAAACAGCAATAGCTTGGTTCAGGAGCTGCTTTGTAAATCTGAAAAATGGTGAATTCATTATCAACCTCCTCTGTCCGGTTCACATAACGAACTGTCGGCCGTCTTGTTGTGGGTTTGGGTGTGCCCTTGTTTCCTTTGGTCGTCTCCGTTGATGCCTTCAGTTCTCTTTGCATACTTTTGCAATGTGTCCTCTATGTTTACAAAATTTAACAATTTTCATTGTTGAAGGGACATGTTTGTGGTTCGTGCGTGTTTCCGCCACAACGGAAACAGATTTTGCGATCTTGCGATTGTGGTTTTCGGACGTCACCTTTGCTTGCATTAGGACATGCCTTAAGGGCATTAACCTGTTCCACTGCTGGCGTAGCTCGGAAATCCCTTGCCTGCTTTTCCGCGCATTCCATCGCTCGAGTAATTTCAATGACTTTTTTCTACGTCAAATCTAACTTAACCAACAGTCTTTTCTGAGTGTTCCTGCTCCCTAAGCCACATACAATGTGATCTCTTAGTACCTCATCTAAAATGCCTTGAATTTTCATACAATTGACATACTCTGCCACACTTTCTCCCTCTTTCTGTTCTCTTTTATGAAAGTGAAACCGCTCCGCTTATACCAGGGGTTTCGGATCATAGTGAACTTGCAGGGTCTCTACCAGCACCGGGTACTTTATCTGGGATGGTTTCTCTGGTTGCCATAGGTCTCGTAACAAGTTGTAAGTCTTGGACCTTATAAGTAAAAAACGTGGCAACAAATTTTTTCTTGTCCGTGATGTTGTTCGCCAGAATAAGTTGTTCAAATCGCTCTTTATAGGCGTGTTATTCCTCTGTAGCGGCATACATCCTAACACGTTTTGTATAGCCATGATGCTCGTCGCCAATTGTGGTGTCTCTACCGACTCAAACTCTAATATTCTACTATAGAGAATAAAATGTAAGCATCTTGCTTCAACCTCGTTTTTATTCAACTGATCATAAAATAAGTATCATACAAAGTCGCAAGTGTCACGTGATTAAATTCTGGATTTGTAGATAATTACTCGTGGTACCACGAGTCAACTTTTGGGCTCCATTTCTTTTTCTTTTTTGTTTTTTTTTTCATGTCGCGATTAGCGATTCGGTCCAGTGACTGCCATATTTGGGATTGGCTTCAAGGGTTAAAATAACTGAATGCAACCGCACTTCAGTCTCCACTCGTACCACGAGTAAAGGCTTAATGAGCCTCTTGTTAATATAGAGATATTTATAGAATATACTGATAATTTTAACCAAAACACTACACTTTTTAATTTCTTTGCAATATCAATAGACATAAGTCTTGAAGAGCTGTGAATAAACAGAAAGTTACAAACCCTTTCTTCGACCAAAAACAAAACCAATTTAAAGTAGGACATCAAGGTATATATTTCATATATGCCGCATTTACGACTTACTGAATCCCTGTGGAACATTGACAATCGAAGGGCCCCCTCCATTTCTTTCTACCCTTCCCTTCAAACCTTGGCGTACCGGTCCAGTATTTTTTCATATCAGCTTAAAAGAGCGGTGTAAGACGGGTTCAATTGCAGAACTTGTTGGGTTATGTCAGACTCTTCTTTTTTTAGTATATGACAAATCCATCACCTTTATGCGTCGCCACAAATCGTCTTTTGATATCTTGACAGGCCGTCGTATCGCAGTGATTCTCCAAAGTCAGCTGTTACTAAATGACTGAACTTTCCTGTTAAGGGCTACTATGAATGTCTGCATCTTATCTGTTAAGAGGTGTTTATTCATGCGCGAAGGTATAGGTGTCGGACGGTTTCCCACTATACAGGATCCTTAAAAGAGTCAAAAGCAGTTACAGTATCTAACTCTTGACATAATTCAGAAGACTGCCACAAAACGTACTCGAAAAAACTTACGGAAGGACAAGTGGACAGTTTAATCTTTCGAATTCCATCGTCCACGCTGTAGAAGAATGACAGATGTATTTACTTGCTTTTAACGTATGAATAACAAATTGTAAAGATATATATTAAGGACTCGAAACTACTGGGGAAACTTACCTATTACATGTCTCATAATTAGCCTATTCCTAAGTGGCCTCGTATCGAAAAGGAAAGGGACTTAATACGGCACAAATGAAAGAGCTCAAGAGCATTGTTATATTAAACGGTAACGGGGTTGTTAATCTCAATCGTGCTGAGTATAAAAAAAATTCAAAACTGATCTCTAACTTCTTCACGTTTTCATCCCCTGAACGAAGACGTTTAGTTGTTAAGAGAAAACCAGTTACAATGTTACCTCAGGAAGTTAAACAAACGTTTTCCCTCGATAACGGAAGTTAAACAGTTATGCGAAGTGCTCGAAAGGGAGCAAATCGCCATCTTGCAAAATTAGAATGGCCATCAACGTAGTAAAGCTCTCTCTTAGTGCGAGCTATTTTGTTCTCTCGTGTGGGAACGTCAGCTTCTGGTTATCACGTTTGCTTCACACGCACAAGGTCCCCGGTTCAATCCTAGGCAATGACACAGTCTCGTTTTGTTTTACCATAAACAGTAGAAAACTGATCGGCTACATACATTAAACTTGTTCAAACAGTAAGTCATCGTACTGTAGTGGTTGTCACGTGTGCCGAACACACGCAAGGTCCCCAGTTCACTCCCGGGCAATGACAGAGTCTCGTTTTGTTTTACATAAACAGTAGAAGACTGAACGGCCTCATATAATAAAAGTATTCCTTCAGTAAGCTATCGTAGTGTAAGGGTTATCACGTGTGATTTACACGCAGAAGGTCAACAGTTCAATCCTGGGCAATGACACAGCCGCGTTTTATTCCCAACATTAAGTCATTGTAAAGTAGTGGTTATCACGTGTGCTTTGCACCAACAAGTTCTCCAGTTCATTCCTGGTCCGGCAATTGCACAGTCTCGTTTTGTTTTACATAAACAGTAGCAGACTGATCGCCTACATACAATAAACTTGTTCCAACAATAAGTCACCGTAGTGGAGTGGATATCACGTGTGCCTAACACGCACAAGCTCCCAAGTTCAATCAAGGGCGATGACACACTCTCGTTTTGTTTTACATAAACAGCTGAAGACTGGTGTGCTACATGCAATAAAACGTTTCCATCAGTGAGTCATTGTAGTGCAGTGGTTATCACGTGTGCCTATCACGCACAAGGTCCCCAGTTCAATCCTTGGCGATGACACAGTCTCGTTTTGCTTTACTTAAAAAGTAGAAGACTGATCGGCTAAATGAAATGAGCTTCTTTAAACAGTAAATCATCGTACTGTAATGGTTATCACGTGCATCTAACTTGTATAAGCTCCCAACATCAATCCTTGGCGATGACACAGTTTCGTTTTGTTTTACATAAAAAATAGAATACTGATCGGCTAAATACAATAAACTTGTTCGAGCAGTAAGTCATCGTAGTGTAGTGGTTATCATGTGTTTCTAACACGCACAAGGTCCTCAGTTCAGTCCCGGGTGATGGCACAGTCTCCTTTTGTTTTACATAAGCAGTAGAAAACTGATTGGCTACATACAATAAAACTGTTCCATCAGTAAGTTATCGTAATGTTGTGGTTATCACGTGTGACTAACACGCACAAGGTCCCAGTTCAGTCCTGGGTGATGACACAGTCGCGTTTTGATTTATATAAAAACTAAAAGATTGAACGGCTACATAAAATAAACTTGTTCCAACAGTAAGTCACTGTAGTGTAGTGGTTATGTGTTCTTTACACGCAGTCGCGTTTTCTCTTACATAAAGAATAAAAGACTGATCGGCTAAATATAAAAAAACTATTCCATCAGCAAGTCATCATAGTGTACTAGTTATCACGTGTGCCTCATACGCATAAAGTTTCCAGTTGAATCCTGGGAGAAGTAGTAATATGCCGATTCTGGGACAGAAAAAATTATTTCAACAGAAAAGCCTAAGAAAGTATGGTTTTCTCTCTCATCTATTTTTATAATTGAAAAAGGAATAAAGATTCTGGGACAGAAAAATTATTTCAACAGAAAAGCCTAAGAAAGTATGGTTTTCTCTCTCATCTATTTTTATAATTGGTTTTCTCTCTCATCTATTTTTATAATTGGTTTTCTCTCTCATCTATTTTATAATTGGAAAACGGAATAAAGATTCTGGGGCAGAAAATAATTTCAACAGAAAAGCTTAAGAAAGTATGGTTTTCTCTCTTATCTATTTTTTATAATTGGAAAACGGATTAAAGAAAAAAAAGATTGTTATAATAAAATGGTGAACCAAACAGTGGATGTCGCAAAACTGAAGGTTGTCGAACTGAAAACCATCGCCAAAGAGCTGGGTATCAAAGGCTATTACAAATTACGTAAAGCCGAGCTAATCGAAGCGATTCGTAATACACGACCAGTGATAATTTTCATTGATGAAGGTGAACCAAGGCCTAATCCACCTGCACAAAGACGTGTGCCTCCACCGAGACCTCCTCCACCTCAACCAAGGCCTAATCCACCTGCACAAAGACGTGTGCCTCCACCGAGACCTCCTCCACCTCAACCAAGGCCTAATCCACCTGCACAAAGACGTGTGCCTCCACCGAGACCTCCTCCACCTCAACCAAGGCCTAATCCA
>JAOEHV020251594.1:0-12398 GCA_025447995.2 Isaurus tuberculatus | reverse complement strand
TTTCATGAGTGTCAGCATCCAAAATTAGCCGAGCACAACGTTTCTGTAGTCTTAGAACTCTTTGAAGATTCTCAACAGTACAGTTACCCCAGACCGTACAACAATACTCTAGTATTGGTTTTATGAGGGCATTGTATAACATTTTCCTGCAAGCAAAGGTTAAATAAGCCTTTGCTCTTTTAAGGAGACATATTCTAGAGTTCAATTTTTTAATCAAATAGTCAATGTGTAAATTCCATGAAAGGTTTGAGTCAATAACAACTCCGAGTAGCTTTTCTCCTGTCGCTTCCTCAAGTTTGATATTATCAATATAAATTTCCATTGTAGTCTCGCTGCTATGGTTTAGCTTTTGAACAGAACCAATTAGCAGGTGTTTGGTCTTCTTTGTATTTGGTATCATCCTGTTCAATTTAAACCAACTGTTGGCCTTGTCTAGACTATCATTAAGAGTATTTTGAATATCTGTACAATTAGTTCCGTTCGACCAGATCGTGGTGTCATCGGCATATATGGCGACTTCGGTGTCCTTTAACAAGAGGGGTAAATCATTTATATAAATAGAAAACAAAAGTGGTCCTAATATGGAACCTTGTGGTACCCCGAGATCAAGATTTGAAGGGCTGGATAACACACCAGAGACGGATACAACCTGTGAGCGGCCTGTTAAGTAAGATCTAAACCAGTCCATTGTATTTGTTCCAGTATGATATTTGTCAAGTTTTGCAAGTAAGATGTCATGGTTGACTAAATCGAAGGCCTTACTTAGGTCTAAAAAGACAGTACCAACAAGTTCACTGTTGTCCATGGCTTTCAACCAGTTGTCGGAGATATTAAGTAGAGCAGTTTCACATGAGTGATGTGGGCGGTAAGCGGACTGGTTACCATATAGTAGGTTATTCGAGGTTAAAAACTGTAAGTAAGCAGATGCTACGTGTCTTTCTAGTGGTTTGGAAAGTATAGGTAGAACAGATATGGGACGGTAATTACCTCTCTCTTGTATTGAGTCTCTCTTATGGAGTGGTGATACTTTGGCTATTTTAAAAGCAGCAGGAAAAACGCCATTGCTGATGCTAGCATTATAGATATGCACGAGACTTGAAGATATTGCTGGTAGAGCTTCTTTCAGCACACGGATACTGATGCCGTCCAGACCTGTTGCTTTGTTAGAAGGGATTTTGCTTAGATCTGCTTCCACAATTTCCTTGGTAATAAATGGGATACAAAATTTATTTTGTGATGAGGGCAGTAAATGACTGTTAACAAAGTCCTGTAAGAGAATATCAAGCTCAGATTGTGAGGTTGTCAAGTTGATCACATGTAGCTCAGTAATGACGTCCCTCACGGCCAGTGGTACCACTCTGTCTCTCAAGCAGAGGCAGAGGATCACATGTAGCTCAGTAATGACGTCCCTCACGGCCAGTGGTACCACTCTGTCTGTAGCTCAGTGATGACGCTCTCTTCGCGTCGTATTTTCAACTCTCTTCTCAGTGTTATGAAATGTGATGAAACACTGTACCCCGTGTTTGATAGATTACTTACATTTTTAATTACTATACATGGTGATCTGGTTTCTGTATACTGATAAGTTTTCCCAAACGCCCTACAGTCCATAGGCGAGTGGTCTAGAATAGTTAGGTATCGAACAAGGATGTTCGTTGCTCGAAGCTTCTCCTTCGTCCTGGAGCTCCAAACTCGGCAAAATCGGTATGAAACCCTCTTTAAATCCTTCTTGAATACTCTTTGAAAGCTGTGGTAGCTTGTTTCAAGAAACTGACGAATGAACATTAGGCCAAACTTACAAAAATTTTAGAGAAATCCTCAATCCTAGCGCCTGCTGACCACATGGTGAGGTGAAGTTGACTGAATTCTAGTCTCTCGCGGCCTTGTTTTCAAAATCGAGGTCCAAGCTCACAAGCCCAAAAATCGCACCGCATATAATCGTACCGTGCATGGTCGGGAACGCAAGAACAAAAAGATTAGTTTTGCTGCTCCTGCGTCGCAGCAATTATTAAAATTTTGTTGCTATCTTCAATATCCCGAGGAAACGTTTGCATTGTCAAACAATAAAACAGTTGTCAGTCCGGGAGTGAACGGCATTTAAAACGAAAGTGATTCTTTGAAGATTATTGTTGAAAAGCTAACATGGAAAGCTTTTAGTTTTCGTCGGTCAAAAAATAGAACAGCAGAAATGTTTTTTTTTTTCATATACACCGTGCGGAGAATCGTATCGCAGGGAAAATACTTTACCAAGTTTTGTAAAAGAGTTCACTGAAAAAATAGATACTCTACTATGGGAAGCCGTTCTGGCCAAAAGGGTATCGAGTTTCCAGAGAGCTACCGAGTTTCAAAAAATATAATCCAGACTCTATTTGATCAAAAAAACAGACTCCAGACTTACAAACACCGAAAAAACATATTGAGAAATAAAAAAGACAACGTGTTCAATTTCTATTACGAGAAAACATATCGAGATTCTTCGATTATATTCTGGACTGAGAGTATACTTTGGTCTATTACACCGGGTCACTCTCCTTCTTCCTCCCAATGAAATAATAAGAAAAAAAAATACAACGTCTGTTATTGAACTTTGTGTTTACGCTACTGTTTTGGCCATATTTAATTTTTAGACAACCAATCAGAGCGTGGGTCAGGTGAAGATAATACTTGAGTCTGATGCTCTGACGAAGGGCTCACGCTCGAAACGTCAGCTTCTTCATCTTTACGGCGATGATAATTTATTATCAACATTATTTCATAGCTTTTTATAAAGTTTTTGAAAGATGATTCTCTCTTTCTGTAAGCTAATTGTCGTAACATTTTTCAAAAAACACTTAGTTTTGAATTTTACATTAGTAAGACAAAAACAACAAAAATAACTCTTGGTAAAAGTTTGTTGTTTTACATCTTTTCCAATGCTGCTGCTTTTTAAGAATGTTTTTTGCGAGTTGGAAAGCTTAAAATTAAACGACGAACAGCCATTTTATATGACCTTGGATATCGTCCAATTGATCGTGAAGTGTTTACATACCGAAAATAGTTTTTGTTCTGATGATCCAGAAGAATTTTTGCGACGTTTCTGCCTCATTAATTTTAACAAGCTTAGCTAGCAAATGATAAATAGAATTTGGATTTTAAACATACGATGGCTTGTGATAAAAAATGAGGAGAATTTTGGGTCAACATATTAAGTTTCAAAGACTTTTATGTAAAATATGATTGATTGCAATTCCACACATTCTTTGTAAATTTTATGTTGAATCGCAGAAACAGTATTTCTTAAAAGACGCTCATATTATTAAGGTAATCATTATTTAGCAAGGGACTCGGCAACTGGGGCCTATATTGTAATGAGGAAAAAAAAGTCTAGACAAAAATCTGCCAATAAAAATTACACACGTATGTTAAAAGAATCATTAATTATTCGGCTCCATATGTATTTAATTTTTTGACGATATCAATGGAGGAAAGCGGTTTTAAATCTGCGCATTCCAAAGGCAAAATATTGAAACTTCTCACATTACCAAAAAAACATTTACCATTATTAAAGCAAAGGAAAAAAGTTTTGTTTGGACCGCAACGGTTGAAATACGAAAGCCAAGTCTGGTGACCTCAAATCTTACTTTTGATTTTTGTCTTTTGAAATTTCGCTTTTTGATTTTTGAAATTTCACTTTTTGATTTTTGAAATTTCGGTTTTTGATTTTTCCATTTTCTTTTCTTGATTTTTGAAATTTCCCTTTTTGATTTTTGATCTTTTGCCTTTCGCAAAATAAGATTTGTGGTGGCCGGTCAGGGCTTCCGTATAGAAACATTATAAGTATTATGTGAACACCGATGAAATAACAAGTGGGCTTTCGCGCGAAAATGCAATACTTTCACACCTATATTTTATTAGTATAGGTAATCATACGGTTTCGAGTTCAATTTGGAAATAATTTGCACAAGTGAGTTTTTCAAAAAGGTATGAAAATTGCATGAGCCCGTTGGGCGAAAGCAATTTGAGCTGTTTTGAAAAACACACGAGTGCAAATTATTTCCAAATTGAACGAGAAATCGTATGATTACTTATTAACAATATACATGAAAAAATTAAAAGAAAATAGAATTCGGTTTGTTGTTCAAAGTCACGCGCGTTCAACGTGTGTGTCACGCGCGTTCAAAGTGTGATCTTATTGGCTGACCTTATTTTTATTGTTTTTTAGCCAATTGGCATCGAGTAATACCTGCACTGTGTTACCTTGTTTTTGCACTGTGTTACCTCAAAAATGCATTGTTCCTCAGCCGATAAGAATCGAGTAATTTTTTCATGTATATTATTATATGGATGAAAGTGTTTTACCGGAAACTAAAACACTCGTATGTTCCATATTTTCGCTAGTAAAGATAAGAAAAAAGTTATGTACCAAATGTCCCGGATGTATGCGCGCGTCCTAAAAAAAATTTCCAGCCAGTTTCTTGCAAAAAAAATGGCGGCTCCTCGGGTTTTCGTAGAGGTTTCAGACAACAATTTGGTGAAGTTTTCAAAAGAAAATGACATCGAAAATGCTGTAAAGAAAACCGAATATGATCTTCCGATCTTTAGGGAATATCTAGTATCGATAAATAAGCAACGGGAGACAGAAACACTGAAATTTTCTGAGCTGCGCCCACTCGTAAAATATTGTTTTCACCACTCGAAAATAAAATTCATATCTTCGCGCCACCGTGTAATATTATCTATATATACACACACGTGAAAAGATCACTATTGCGATGTTTACATATAAAAATCTCGCCTTTAGATGCAAATATTAAATTAAATGATTTAGTATTTCATTGGTGTTTATATAATAAATAGAATATTAAATGCAAGCATGGAGATACGAAATTTTTCGTCTCGTGTCGAAGATTATTAAGCGAATTTTTATATTTAATAAGAAAAGTATAAAATAAAATAAAAAGCTTTGAATAAAAAAAATCAAATGAATGAATAAAAATGCTAAGAAAAAGGGGAAAAAGGTGAATTTTCGCTCACTCCGTCGTTAAGCGCAGGGAGTAATTTTCAAATTCTCCCGACCACAGTGGCTCGTGATTTAAGCAGTGAATGGCAAATAATTTTGGCATGTAAGTTAATTTTATGGAGGGAGGAAAACCGGAGATCCTGGAGAAAAACCCTCGGAGTCAGATTATGATCGACAAATCTTAGCCCGAGTGCGAAACCCATGGTCCGTATTGGTGGAACGCGGTTGATGATCTCTACACAAATCTAATTCTTGTGTGTTTTTTATCATTCTAACAGCTGAAGGTTCATATGATGGTTTTCCGAATAACGGATTTTCAACCGAGGGACAATTTACTATCCCCAATAATAATGCGGACGGTGGTGCTCGATATAACGGGGACATTCAAATGGATCCGATCAAATTTGATGGTGGTGAGGTAAGAGTCTCTAACTCATTTAAAAAATTTTTATTCTTTGTTGACATATCACTTACTAGTAGTTCTAAATCAATATATTGTATTTTATTATCCAACTGCAAAAATAATCGTACAAATAACACCACGAGAGGGTCTGGGACGAGTACAAATATCTCACGTTATTGTACGTTTTGAGTGATATTTGTACTCCAGAAATCTGTCACGCTCGCGCCCATCATGATGCAGTGGTAATCTCTCCTCTTCTTTCGAATTAAAAATTTTGTCAAAAGGCTGGATAATAAATAACTTATTAGACTGTTAAGTATGTAGTATGGCTTTGATATTTTTACTCGTCGTGTGCATTTTGACTTACCCTTCGGGCTCGTCAGAATACTACAAGACTCGTAAAAATATCTAGCCTTACTACATACTAAACTGTCTAATAAGATACATGTATTTTGTGTAAAGTATTGTGTATTACACATTGCATAACCGAGCTGATTACGACGTGGGAAACAAACTGCTGGCACGCACTTGTAAATAAAAACGGCCGAACACGGAGATGTTAAAATTATGCGTTATACCTGCAGTTTGTATTTCAAAATGATTATCATGGTGGCAGTGTTACTCGTACTGTATTCTCTAATATTCGTTATCAGTTCCCCAAGGAAGGGTGCACTTCATCTTTGTGTGGACCTTGTGTTAACAGCCCTTAAAAAAATATATACATTTGATGTACGTTGTTTTAGTGAAAATGTAAAAACTGGTTATCAATAACATTCATTGCTAAAACAATAACAACAACAACTAAAAACAAATAAAATTTCTGCATAATTTAAAACTGCTAGTTCTGATAGTTCTATTTTTTCTTTCTTTATTCGTTTCTTTCTATTTTTTATCTTTTTTTCCCTTTTCCTTTCTTTTTGCCGTTTTAGTATTTTTTGAGCGGTGCTCCCAGTGCACTCCCCTCCCTCCCCCCCCCACATGCATACCCGTCTGCTCTACATTGGAATCCACTAAAATTACCACCATTATAACCTTCGCCGTTGCAATGTCCCTTTCGTAAACCGTTGTTGTTATTTGAAGCAGTCGAGGCCATGCTACAGAACAGTCAATGCTATACTACAGAACAGTGCGACCATTTCTGCCTTCGTTGAATCGTGGGTAATTAATAAAACATGGCGGACAAAGGCAATAATCTAACAAATATTATAAAATCAACGATTGATGAAGTAAACAACTTACAGAAATTGTACGAAAGAAGTGATTTAGATAAGGAAACATTCCTGGAAACTCTTTCGGACGATTTTATGTACAATATTTCAAGTCTTCGATGTTCATCAACACGATCGCGACCAGGAGCAAGTGGCATTGACGGTTCAGAATGGCATCAACTGTTCTGTAGTATGGCATCGATTGCTTCAACGACAGTTTTAATACGAAAGGGTGAATTGCTTCGCCGTCATTAGTTCGCCGTAAGTAAATCATCAATGGATTTCTGTGGATAACGTGAACTTATCCCTACAAAACTTTACTAACTTTCTTTGCAAGGCTGATCCTTTGAACTTTTTCCACTCACAAATCTTGTGGAAAGTGGAAAGAGACAATTAGCTAATGATCTAAAAAGAGGGAAATAATCTGAAACGGCCAATAATTTCTCAACGGCCGTTGGCGTTGCTCTCGTCGTCATTGCGTTAACTCCCTTGAAACTCCCGTTGAAACAGGACAATAAATCCATCGCCATTATAGCTCACAGCAGACACTCGTTTATTTATTCATTTATATATATATATATATATATATTTATTGTTTGTTTGTTTGTTTATTTATTTAATCATTTATTTATTTATATATTTATTGTTTGTTTGTTTATTTATTTATTCATTTATTTATATGTTTATTGTTTGTTTATTTGTGTATTTATTTATTTATTTAGTTATTTTAATTTTTCGGAGGGGATATGAAGTAAAGCTGTAAAAACAGGGTTGTCCATAAGCGTCGGCGACCGGCGATATCACCGGCTACTTGGACTTTTTCGCCGGTTGCAAATTAGCGGAGATAAGCGGGAAAAAAATATGTGTGGACCTCTGGCCCCTGGAGCCATCTACTTTCAGAATATCTCCGCTAACTTCAAATCTTATTGACAACCCTGTAAAAACAAATCATCCTACCAAACCCAATGAAGACCGGCACCGACCAGTTGAAATATCTCAAACTACAGCATTCACGCTGTCCGACCACTCCCCGCACAAGTCTCCCGTTGACACGATATTTTATAACAAGACTTCCAGTCCAAACTTTAGGGGGGCATTCCCCCCCCCCCTTGCCTGACGCTAGCTACATTTCTAATTGTTAACTCGAAGCTATAATATCTTTTTTTAAGAGTATTTTTTATAAATAAAAATGAAAAAAAAAACAGCAGACACTTATACTCAATGATAAAGCATTTATGATACATTGCTTTGACCATCTTATCAATTTTCTTGTTTCTGCAGAGAAGACTGGGAGAAATTGATAGAGGAAAATCCGGTAGCCTTGGATTGTTGATAGCCAATCAAAATGAAGGCACGCCGGGTATGTTCATTAGAGATGTGGTCCCGGATGGACCAGCAGCCCAGTGTGGTGTATTTGAACCAGGTATGAAAAGCTTAATTTACTCTCTCTCTTGATTCTCTTAATGTGTATTTGTTTTAAACGATAGCTTGTTAAAGTGTAAATGACATTTTTTTTCTTCCTTATTTTATTTACACACAGTATGTAAGAAAGAGTTATAACATTTTTAGATCCAGAAAACGTCTTAAACCCTCGATTTTCTCTTTCACAATGCGTATTAGATAAAAGCTGTTAAAATGTTTAGTACATTCATCCTCGCCTCTAAATATAAATGGTTCTTATAAAAAATAAGGTAGGACAAGTAAATTTAAAAGAAACCTAATATCTTTTAAAAGAAAAAGGACAACATTTTTGAGACAACATGAACAAGAAATGTTTCGATCGTTCTGGGACTAATTAACATAAGCTGGATGTAAAGTTGAGCTAATAGAATTAATTAGAGTAAGTGTTTATTGTTTGTTTGTTTGTTTATTTATTTATTGTCTCTATTATTCCAACTTTATAACCACCTTATGTTAATTAGTCCTGTCACAACTGAAGATGATCAGAGAATGATCGAAACATGTCTTCTTTTCTCAAAAATGTTGTCCTTTTTCTTTATGTATTTCTAGTCTGCTTGTTTTACATTCTTTTGGAAATATTAAAACTAACATCGTCGTTCCCCTTCTAATACCTACTTATTAAAGATGTAGCATTAAAAGAAGAAAAGCAGTTTTAGTTGAGGCAAACTATTGAATATCATCTGCAAAACTCTAAGGAATACGGAATGTTTGGATAAGAAATTTACAGAATGGGGAATATGTCATGTTTAAGAAAATACACAAAATCAAGATTTAAACCACAGAAAAACAGTTAATTAACAGTTAAACCCTCGGAGTCAGATTGAGATCGACAAATCTCAGCCCATGTGCGAATCCCGGGATTCAAACTCGGGTGTGTAGTGGTGAGAGGCGTGAGTCATAACATCTAGGCCAACCTGACTCACGAACTTCACGAATTACACATAAATTAATCATTTTTATGTTGAAAAGTTTAATAATCACAGTAGTAGAGTAGGAAGCTGGCTATCGTCAGAGCAACAGTTACAAAATGAAATGTTTACTTTACACTTGTAACGTCAGCTTCTTACTCTACTTACGGCGATAGTTAAACATTCCTACAGTTAATAATATTAAGAATATGAAACATTGCTTGTACTTGTTTATTCTTGTTGTTGAGTCACGGTTTCATAGGAACATTGAATAGCAGATGAAAAAATTAAACAGCAGTAGTAGATTACAAAGTGGGAATATTTGATCCGACATCCACAAAGGAATACGGGATATCTAGAAAAGAAACTCCAGAAACTCATACTTTTAAATCTCTTTCTCTCTAGGTGATCAAATTGTGTCAGTTGATGGTGTATCCGTCAAAGACAAACCACACAAAGACGCAGTCAAAATTTTACGTGAGTCTGGCCAGCGAGTCAGCTTGGAAGTTGAGAAAGGAAACTTAGAAACAAAAGGTGAGATACTCGTACAATTGTTTTTAAAAAAAACAACACAAAAGACACATTATCATTTATCCGTCGTGTAATGAAATGGAAACAACTCAGCATCGTGCAGAGAAAAAACGGGACTTGATCTTTTTGGGTAAAAGAAACGTAGAGACTGGGTAGTGCAATAGTACTTTGGTAGTCGGAACCAAGGTTACGCCCCTTTTTTGTTCGTGATTCAATTTAGAGTCTCTCAACATAAAAATCAAATTAAAGAAAAAACTTTTTAAAATCAATTTTTAACGCTTTTATGCAAATTTACAAGTCCAAAACACCTTAAGAGGCCTATCTAGATGATATCGGGTTTGCGGGTGAAAGTCGGGTCGAAGCAAGAGCCAACGTACGCTATTTTTGTGTTTGAAATTAAATTTAAAATGTCTCTGCATTAAAATTAAACACAAAAGCTTTTTAAAACCAATTTTTAACAGACTTCCAGTCAGCCAAGCTGCTTTCAAAAATGACGCAGGCTAAAGATGAACACCCAGCTAGTTAGGAATGTATCGCCAAATTGACACAACTTGCTAGGACACGCGCTTTAAAAAGGTTAAATGTCTGTTGATTCGTTGACCCAAATTTTTTTGCTTAAACAGCGCTGAACATTACAACTTTGAAATTGCATTTAGATGGGTGGTTAATTAACTACCTTAATTTTTGCAGTTGTTAATTAAAGCCATGTTATTTTACACCATTTCTATTTCAAAATACTTTTATTTGAACACCAAATTTTGTGGTCTGACCCATCTATGATTAGCGGTACCGATGGTTTTATAGATTTCCTCCCAGGCTTCCGTTAGCCTGGCTTTAATTTTTTGAATGACATTGTTATGTCTTGTGAAAAGTGGAATCCCTTGTGAAAACGACTGCAGTGGAGAATCCAAACAGCGTCAATCGAAGCCACGTAAACATGTAAATCCAAACAAACTGCGTTAATGAAAACGAACTTAATGTACTTAAATTTTGACCATCTTAAAATAGTCCTGTTTACATTTCCTATAGTAAAGTAATAACTATTCACCTCAGTGTCGGTAAATAGTGGTGGATGTTTTACCAAGCTGTAAAGGGTCATGGCCCTGTTGTCAGGGCGCAGTTATCGGATCTGTAAGCAGTTATCCCCAGTTTAAATAACACTCTGACCGTTGTTTGGATTTGGCATGCGTAATCCCTAAGTCAAACCCACCTCGCTTTTAAATAACCAACTGGTTTCGCTCCCACAAGTTCAATTTTTGGTTGTGTCTTGTGTGTAATCAAGCTCTGTAATCATTAGCTTCTCAGCTACTCTGCTATATGTGTGATGATGATGATGTGGGCGTTGATAAGAGTGAGGATAAGGAGGAGAATGGTGATGATGATGAAGATTATGAGGATGATGATGAAAATGATGAGGATGAGGATGATGATTATGATGATAATGATGTTAGTTTGATGAGGATGATGATGAGGATAATGTTGAGATGATCATGGTCATGAGAATGATGAGTACAATGATGATGATGATGATGATGATGATGAAAATGATAATGAGAATGATGAGGGTAAGAATGACGACGATGATGATGATGTAGGTTTGATGAGGAAATGCTGCTGCTGATGATGATGATAAGAATGAGAATGATAAGGGTAATGATGATGAAAAGGATAATGATGATGATGATAAAGAGAATAATGAGGATAAGGATGATGATGATTATGGCATTAACCGTTATGACTTCTTTTTTCCAGGAACTGGATCAGCGCAGTTTCGTGCCCCGATCCCCAAACCGAAACTAACCTATGACCTTCCACAAGGTAAAATCAGCAACGGGGTGGATGCCAAGGTAAAGACACAAGACGTCAACATTTCGAGTTTTACTTCCACTCCCAAAAAAGGAGCTAGTTTGAGCGGAGGTGTTGGACTCGCGTTAGAGGGACCTCAAGTGAATCTCGACTTAGATAACTCAGTTGACGATGTCGTTGTCCCAAACGATGTTGATACTGTTGAAAGTGCGTCTAACGTAGATATTGATCTTTCTACACCTGAACTAAAAACTGAAGGCGCCAATATTGAAGGACCAGATTGGTCCGGAAAGCATGATTTTGGTATTAAATCAAAGACCAAAAATGGGCATGACATTCACGGATGGAAAATTAAAGGTCCTAAGTTCGGTTGGAAGCACAAAAAAGAATTCGATCTTGACACTAGCACAGCAACCAAAGATGTCGAAACTTCAAGGCCTAAATCAAGAACCCCAGATCTCAAAGGACCAGATGTTAGTACATCTACTCATTACACCGACTCTGAAGGGGAAGATCAAGGATGCGCAATGAAAGGACCAAAATTTCCGAGTTTGAAACGAAAGAAAAAAAAATCTGGAAAATACGATTTAGAACTTGATCCAAGTCTTAAGACAACGGAAATGACAAACAAACAAAACTCTCAAAATCTTGATATATCTATGACTCCAATTGACACACCTAAACTTGACTTACAAACAAAAGCAGATATCGAAGGAAAAAATATAAATCTGTCTGACCTCAATATAGATTCACAAAATCACAACGGGCACGAAATTAACATTTCGAAGCCTAAACTTACAGGACCAGACATTGAGCTCACAGCCAAAAATCGGGATTCTGAATCCGACGATGGTCAAGCCGGAATAAAATTTAAAATGCCTTCACTTCCAAATTTTAATTTCAAGAAAGGAGGCAAAAGTCCGAAAGGATCAGCGAATTTAAACCTCGATGGCAGTATTGAAGGTCCAGATGTTGATGCTTCAGTCCCAAAAGTAGATTCCCCAAACGTCAAAGGTACCGATGTTGACATCTCGGTTCCTAAACCTAGCGGACCGGACTTTGATATGCACGTTCGAAAAAGC
>JAOEHV020251503.1:0-12400 GCA_025447995.2 Isaurus tuberculatus | reverse complement strand
TTTTGCAGATTAATTAGTGCAAAATACAGCAGTTAATGCACCAATCACATTTGAGGAAATTGTAATGATTGTGATTAGTAAATTAATACTTAAGTATTCAAGTTACACTTCCGTCGTGTTTTAGTGGCCTATACCTCATTCCGCAGCTGAATTAAAACCTCATGGCTTGTGCCAATGAACCTACGATGAAGGCACGTCTTTCAAACGAACAGAGGATCGTTTTTTTTTTCTGTACGAAGTAATGATATTGCTTCTAGCAGATGTAATTTATGTAGGAAATTTTTAGTTTTTTTATTTTGCCATCAGTAGCTGGCTTTCTAAGCGTCAGACCTTCGTGAAAGCAATTGAAGATGTCGAGTGGATTTGCCAAAGTTATGCTTCATTTAGCCACGCACTGAAAAGGGTTTCAAAAACGATTCAATGCATATGGTGTCTTGTTAAAAGGTTTTAATTTGGTTTTAATAAAACATGTTTACTATGATTTATTTAAACGAATGAAACGCTAAATTCAGTTTCTTGATATAGTTAAATATTATATAAATCCAATGTTCATGATATCGATGCTTGTGATTAACAATTCTAATCTCCTGTGCTTGGTGCTTTTTTGTGCCCCTGTGAATTTGGTTCCAGTGTTAACTTGTTTCATCCATTTGGCGACTTACTATATTTCAGGGTTTGTGCTACTACTTAAACTCCTTGAAAACTCCTTGAATCTGTTTTTCGTTTTCAAGGGCACTTGAAAAGGCCCTAGATTTTAGAAGCTCACCTAAAACTCCTTAAAACTCCGTGAATTTCAACTTCAGTGGTTAACAGTGAGGAATGCAGATTTCTAGTAATGTAAAGTTTTTCCATATTGTTGATAACTGAATGTTTTGAAAACGTATCTAAAATCCTACAACACGTAATAAAGCAAGCGTTCCTGGTTATGACGAGGGGTACTGGAAACATCATTTTGAAAAAAGACACAACAAAAAAGACTCCTTGAAAAATGACTTTATGGCCTTTGAATACTCCGTGAATTTTGTATTTGAATCCCAGCACGAACCCTGATATTTACGCACAGGATTGCGTAAATGAGTTTAAATAATTGTGTTAATATTGATTAACCAAATTAAACATAAAAATCAGTTCCTTTCTTAAGCTAGAATGAATGTTATAATGGAAATGTCTTTATTATATGTTAATTGATATAAAATCTGTGTAAGAGTAGCATTCCTTTCTTGTATGTAGCGTTTGGTGTCCTTTCGGTTTCTGTGTTTTGTTAACTTTTGCAACCTTGGTTCTCAATGTTTCCCTGTTTCAAACAGACCTCTAAACGGTTCTTCTGATGATATTCGTTCAAACGGTGCCAAGGGTAACGTGTAAGTGGACTGGCAACATTTCCTAAACTTTCATATAATATTTAACATAAACCTAACTTTTTATAACATGATGATATGTTGTAAGACTTATGTAAAACGACAGCTCTTTAACACTTATTAAAAGCAATGAACATTATTGTTAGCAACTTAAACATCAAACGATCCATCTTTTCGAGTGTCTTCTTTATCCAGATAAAAATAAACAAACCATAAAAGTATATGTGATTTATGATTAAAGGATTGGAATTAGAAAGTAACTTATGGCATTATGTTTTTATTAACTAAAACTAACTTTTAATTTTTGCTTGTAAACAATGTTCTAAAAGATTCATTACGCGAAACATTTCATTGTGAAAAGCGCAATTATTACTTTATTAAAAGCGCTAAACGAGTTACAGGTAAATTACAAAAAAAATAGTATTACTGGGTAAATAAAAAATCTATAAAATTAAAATTTCTATACCTTGGTTCTTTCGCCGAATGCCTTCGTGTTGAAATTGGTTACATTTCTGTATAAATGGAATTACTTGTTATAAGCTCTTTGCCCAATTTTTTACTTTACAACTTTAAGATTAGAAAAAAATGTTTTAAATTCACTTTCTCAGCTTTAACCGAAGTAAATTCCTCCTTGGAAGCCTATAACTATTGCATGTTACTCAACTCACTTTGTGAAATGATATAAACGACCAAAGGAGGTGGAACTTACACCGCTAAAAAAGACAAACTGGTAATCTGTGAATCAAAAGTAATCAAAATCCACTTTTTCCTCATGGTGTATAATTTAAATTGCAGGGTACATGCACTTGAACAGCAAAACGTGAACTCAGACCAAGATAAAATTGTTAATATCAACACAGAAGATCCTAATCTCACTCGTGAAGGTACAAAATTCATTGTTGATGAGCTAATGCATTTATAAACTGTTTTTAAAAATGTTTTGGACAACATTGATAATTTACGTTATGATCGTCGTCAACATAATCATCGACTTAATTGGTATTATCGTCAATATCACCATTACATCTTCATCACCATCAAATCATCAGAAGTACCATCATCAGAAGCACCATCATCAGAAGCACCATCATCATCAGAAGCACTATCATCATCAGAAGCACCATCATCATCAGAAGCACCATCATCATCAGAAGCACCATCATCATCAGAAGCACTATCATCATCAGAAGCCTTATCATCATCAGAAGCACCATCATCGTCAGAAGCACCATTATCATCAGAAGCACCATCATCATCAGAAGCACTCTCATCAGAAGCACCATCATCGTCAGAAGCACCATCACCATCAGAAGCACTATCATCATCAGAACCACTATCATCATCAGAAGCACTATCATCATCAGAAGCACTATCATCATCAGAAGCACTATCATCAGAAGCACTATCATCATCAAGAACCATCATCGCCAGAAGCACTATCATCATCAGAAGCACCATCATCAGAAGCACTATCATCATCATCATCATCATCAGTATTGCTCATATTGATAATCACCAGTATCATCGACATCACCATATTCGACCCACTCGTTGATGTCATACTTAAGAGTTTTCATTTTATTGTTAATGTAAATACTAGCAATTAAAAAGCAACGTTTTTTTTGTTCTGGGCTAATCCTATTAAAAGTATGCGAAAATGGGAAGAAATCAAAACAAAAAAATCATTTTACATCAATTTTATTCAGGCGATGAAGCTTTTGTGTACTGTTCTAACTTTTATTTGACGTTTGTACAGTTTGAGAGGGAGCGTTAGTTTTCAAATTATAATCCACTCTTAAAATGTAAATGACAGATTTTCTTTTCTTTTCTTTTTTTAGTCATATACTTAAAAAAGGAATATTAGTTTGAAACTGACGAGAAAATATCATTTCCATTTTTTAGCGGCCGAAAGATGCTAAATTCCTCTTCAAAAATTATTAGGGGACTGAGGCAAGATTTGGGATCGTGACGTCACATGGTTCGATAAGAATCTTGAAGAATTGTTACACTAGTGTGTAAATAGTGTTCTGAAAACTTTGTCCATTTTGTGCATCGGCTCTACACTATAATTTTTTCCCCCCGCGACTTACAATTTTATGCTATTTTTGAGCCATCTTGCTGTTTATTAAACCAACTGACGTCACTGGCCGTGCGATTTTTGGGACAATTTTCAACCCAAAATCCCGCGTACTGCAAATAAGAAAAACGAGTGTTCAAGACGTTTTCTGGATCTTAAAGTTTTAAAACCATTTCTTTAACACTGTATACAAATAAAATAAGAAAGAAAAAAATGTCATATACACTTAAATCAAAATAGATCAGCCGTACGCTGGTAACTCGCCTAAAATTTATTTTTTGTTTTTATTTACACAGTGTTGCTTACCGGTTACAAACTCGTGTGGCAGCAGTACAAAGCAATGCTTACCAAGAGGTTCCTTAACTCAAAACGGGAGAAGAAAGCAATTGTTACCCAACTGGTTTTGCCTTGTATTTTGGTGGTTTTTGGATTATTGCTTAACGCCATACCGTCCAAGGATAGCGATGAACCACGTCTTCTGCAGCTCAGTAATCTTAGTTTGAACAATGAACCAAGTAAAGCGTTCTTTGCTGACTTCCGGAACATCACCAACAAAGAATACCATACCTTTACTGTAAGTTTTTAGATAATAATGATAAAAATAACAAAACTAATTCTCCAGAAAAAATGCACTTGCAGGAACGGCTAGAATATAGCAAGATATATGTACTTGATAACTAAAGGAGAAAAAAAATCAAAGATTGTGATCTTTGATTACGACTCAATCTCTCTATGACGATATTAGGCGTAACATAAATCAAGTTCCCGAAATATGAGTTTTCAGATTCTGTCAATTGTGTCGCACTTCGAATAAAGGCAGCTATTCAAAACTATAATATCTTTCCTTCAGTACACTATTTAAATCCTTTTTTATTCCGATTAACTGCAACACTGAAGTTCTATTGTTAATATATATTACAAGTTTATCGAGCTAGTTGCGTGATACTACAGTTGGACCTCTGTCCACTTAACAGAGGTGGGCCGCTTAATAAAGCAACTATATTAAATGGATATAATTTGCAGAAATCGTGGTTATAAAGACTTTTTATAGCAAAATGTTTGTTAAAAACGTTACGCACATGAAATGAATGTAAAAATCATTTATTGAAGCAAAACATAACATAGGTTCCATGCGTTTCAAAATAAAAGTGCGTGTGAAGTTCTACCTCTAAATTAAGGGGATGCTACAATAAACTGAAGTCCTTGTTAGTTTTTATTATACATATGAGAATGTGCAAAACTTCTCTACATCTATCCACGAAAATGAAATGAAAGAAGAGAAAGTGTTTGGACATGTTCCTATGGCTTACAAAAATCCTCAAGAGAACAACAAGTAATAGATACAATATGAGCAGGAGCCGCAGGCGAGCTGTTTTAAACCTCATACAGATTAGATGTGAATTTTGTATAGTACTTATCAAAGTCCAGAAATAACTAAAACATATTTTGTTAAAAACGTCAAAGATAAATATTTTTTGCAGAAAACCCAAGTTAAATTCGTATGCAAATCAGGACGAATCTCTTACAAAATTAAGTGGCCGTTAAGTAAAGATATCAAATGCAGTATTTTTGGTGAAAAGTAATTGGGGACATCAGGAAGTGGCTGCTTAATGGAGGGTGGCCACTTATAGGAAGGTGGCTGGGTAATGGGGGTTGGCTGCTTAATGGAAGGTGGCCACTTAATGGAGGATGGCCGCATAATGGAGGGTGGCCACATATTGGAGGTTGGCCACTTAATGGAGGGTGGCTGCATAATGGAGCATAACCACCTAAAAATATTTGGATTGAATTTCTGGAAAAAGAGAGGAGAAGATTTGAGGAAATTTAAGTGTTTTTGTTTAAGTTAGTATTAATCAACGAATGCTAGATCAAAGGTTTGGTGTTTTTCTTCAACCTTTCCTACTTAAATCTCTTTTGTAAATCTTCTATTATAGTGGACAGTTTTAACCGTAAAATTTCTTTGGTGTCGTTTTTCAGCGGGCAAAGAACTATTTGGAGACAGTAAAAGTGGCTCTCAGTGATTTTGGGAGCTCTGCTCAAAAAATGAAGAGTGAAAATACTGTGAATGTCAGCATCAAGGGAGAGGTGTTCTCACTTCAAACAAACCTGACAAACTGCTGTAACTACCATTTCTTGGTTCTTAATCCCACCTGCAGGCAAAAGGTATTGTAATTCATTATTCTTTCTTATGTTATTCCTTAAAATAATTACCTGAAACAAGCCTTGAACATTCTTGGGGGTTACAGTATTTGTTCTTCTTCTGCAACATTATAGGAATATCTAAAGGTTAATAATTGTTATTATAATCATAAGCAAAATACGATTCTTGGCGCATAACATAGAGCAAAGCGCATCTCCACTAATTGGGAAGAAGAAGCCATATCAGTTAAACAATCATTTGTCAAATGCGGATACCCGGCAAATTTTATACAGTCAGTAATCGATAATTTCGGGAACCCTACAAAGGAAGACACTATCATTTGAACATATTGGTTTGGGGAGCGTCGAAAAATCGGAATTAAATTAACATTCTGTCGACAAAATGAGTTTGTGAGCCGCAAACTCATCAAGAAACTGAATATGTTTACATGTTGGAAATTTAATTTCTACATTATTTGGCAAATCAGAAAGATCGATTCCATCTTCAACCTGAAATACAAAAATACCCATTTATCAAGTGTTGTGTACCAAGGCACATGCAGCTGTGGAATGAGTTATATGGGCGAAACTTGTCGGAATTTTGAAGTCAGAATTGATGAACATTCAGATCCAAATAAATAATCTGAGCCAGCTCGGCACTTGAACGAGAACCCCTCCCAAGCATTTGAATGGAGAACACTAACAATAGTCCAAAATTGGCTTAGGCGAAGAATCACCGAAGCGTTGCACATTGCAACTTATTGTCCGGAATTGAATAGACAAATACAATCATTTGAACTTGCCCTGTTCCCCAAGGGCATCGGAATAACCTAATAAACCCTGCCAAAAAACGACTCTTGGTCAGTTTTACCCTAAAGATGAATAATATTGTTCGAATTTTACCTTGTTTTTAACTATTTTTAAAACAGGCAAATTATGACATAATCATTTTTGATATTAATGTTATTTTTATTAAAATTATTAGAGGTATAATTTGTATTGTAGTAGTAGTAGTTTAGTAGTAGCAGTAGTAGTATGAGAAGTAATATTTGTGACAGTAATACTAATAATAGTTGCGGTAATTTTAAAAGTAATAATACAGGATCCAGAATTTTTATGTTAAACTTCTTTCTTAGTTCATAGATGGCAATTTAACAGCAGAGGATTGCAAATCATACACGAACTTTGGCTACGGACCATGTCCTAAGTGCATACGCGGAACCGCACCGTAAGTAACCAAATCTTTTTGTTTACTTAATTTGCTTCATTTAAATTTTTCCTTCTGCCGTTCTTTATCTAATTATCCAAACCTACTTCTCTGGGAATAGAATGTTCTGTAAAGACGTTCATTAAAAAATTAATTTTTTTCAATATATAGCTTTATGTATTAATTTGCCTTTAAATGCGTCGAGGCTCAGGAACACTGTAAATAAATTCTGCTTTTCGTTTTAATTAGTGGTCAGTATTCTTGACCAACGGTGACAACCAAGAGTCATTTGCTGTGGAGCTGTAGCTTTATACTGTTATTTTTTCGTACATTGGTTTCAAATCAATAGCTAGCCGATTGTGAAGTAGAAATAGAAAAAATGTAGATGGGTGGAGTACTTTCAATCGAGACAGTTAATTAAAATGTGAAAGTTTTAGTATATGAGAATAATTTCAAGTTCATTATTTTTCATTTATATGTTTTGAAAATAGAAACCAACGACCACCAGTTTTATATAACGCGTGAAAAACCGAGGATGTTGCTGCAAAGATTAATCTTTTTAGGCGAATGAACTCAACTCTAAGCAAAGTTGATTAAAGGTTTTTTTTCTGGAAAAGAAAGGGAGCCCTGTAGAGTCTCATTTCTTACATCTTCCCTATCACAGAAGTAAGACGTGCAACCCAGTTGGTTGTGACGGCACAAATCTAGCAGACATGGACACCTTCATCACGGAGCTCGTTCTTGAAGCAAGCGATGACAAAGATTACTTCTTTACCCACGTTGGAGGATTCTCTTTTTCACACCCTCTGCCTGTAACACCATCACCTGGAAACTGTAGCAGTAATGTTACTTTACTGGCTAATTGCACGTTACCAAACAACAGTACCTTACCAGTTAACAGCAGCACGATACCTAAACAGATCGGTCCACAAAGTCCATACGTGGCCACTTCGTGGTACAGCAATGAGGTGCGTGGATGGTTTCCCTTTTCGTTAACCGTCTTTTTCTTTTCCTATTAAACCCTAATCCCATACTGTTCATGGGTCGGTTGCTTGGATTGTGTTCGGGAATTTCTCATTTTACTAGTAGTCTGGTATCCTTTATTTCTGCCCTCACGCAGTCCTTCCCTGAACTTTTCTTTGGTCATTCCCGTCCTGTATTTCCGCCTGCTGCTCCATAATACTTCTATTGGCTCGGCTTCACCTCTCCATATTGCGGTTTGTTTAATCAACGTTTTTTTAATGTGTTCTAAAAGGCAGGTACGAATACTGTTTATAAATCTCTTAGCTTATACTCTTTCATTTTCGCGTAAGAAAATGATGACAATTCTTTTTACTCACTCTCTCTATCGGATTAGCCAACTTACCCCTTCCTTAAAGGCCGTGTTACACGAAGCAATTTTTTCAGCAACTTGCAACGCAATGACACTGCGTTGCAAGTTGCTAATAAAATTGCGCGTGTAACATCTCTCTGTGCAACTTGCAACGCAATGTTGCAAGTTGCGGAAAAAGTTGAACAATCTTCTACTTTTCGCAACGTTGCGGAGCCAGTTGCAGCGTGTAACATGTACTGGGCAACCTGCTTCGCAATGCCAATGTCACGTCATGTTTTGTTGTTATGTATCTCGTTTTATCGCATACAACGAACGAAATCATTGCAAGTTGCGAAAAACATTGCCCTCGTCTGACATCTCACAGCAACTTGCAATTTCTCGTTATCCTCAGCATTGCATTGCAAGTTGCTGAAAAAATTGCCTCGTGTAACACGGCCTTAAATCGAATTCCCAACATTCCTAAATTAAAGCCAAAGGAGTGAAAAGTGGGAATTTTCCCAGAAACTTAATTCCCCTTCCACGAATCCAATTAGCTAAAAGTAAGGGGTATGTGGAGTATGTGGATAGAAATTCTCATATCTGACAGTTTACTCACCTACTCATAGCTACACCTAAATAATACTTTTTTTTAGCAACAAACATGTTTACTCTAAAGGTTGATCTTCGGTTCAAAGTTTTGGGCTAGACGTCAAGGGGTATGTGGACCAAGGCAGTCAGTTCTGATCTCTGACTACTAACCCGTCATAACTACACATATCGTTAAGTAGGAAAATTTGATACTAACCCAGGGAGGTAATGGTGTTTGTAGTTATGATGGATGAGTTAATTATCAGAGATGGGATCCTCATCCTCCGTTTTTTTATCCTTGTCTGTCTATCACCGGCCTTGACTTTTAAGTAATTAAGTTTGATACTAACGCAGGGAGGTTAGAGCTAGAGAGGTAAGGGTAAAGAAACGGAGGATGACGATCCTAATCTCTGACAAATTATCCACCTAACAATAGCTAACCCTAACAATTCTGGAGTTAGAATCGACCGTGGTTAGTTTGTGAGTTAACATTAGAGTCAACGTTGGCTTCAGTTCTAATCTTTGACACTCTACTGTCCTATCATAGCTACACCTACCGCTTATTCTCTAGGTTAGAATCAAAGTTGGTTAATTTAAAGGTTAATAAAAGAGTTCTGGTAGGGCATAGGCGGGTAAGGGATAAATGGACAGGGGATATCAGTCATGATCTCTGACAATTTACTCACCTTCCCATACCTGCGCATAACACTTACTTGGGATCGAATCAAAGTTGGTTAATTTAAGGGAAAAAAAGAGTGAAGGTTTGATGGCAAACGGGAAACGTTTGAATGGACTGAATTGTTACTCCTGATCTTTTTCAATTAACTCAGCCATGCCTACCAACAACCACGTTCTGAGTTAAAATAAAACTTGGTTACTTTACATGGGTGATCTTAAAGTCAAGGTTCGGGCTAGAAGGGAATAGAGTATGTGAACCAAGGGCGTCAGTCCTGATTCTGACAATTTACTCACTTATCACAGCTACACATACCGCTTACTAATTAGGTTAGAATCAACTTGCGTATAAAAAGGTTGATATTTAGAGTCAATGTAGGAGCTAGGATGGACTGAGGATCGCAGTCCTAATCTCTGATATTTTATTCACTTACCCACAGCTACACCAACGTATGAAGGCTTACACAGTTAGAGGAAATCAAACATGTTCTCTGCCAAACTACTCGCCTATCCTCACCGTGTGTTAGCTTAGAATAGTTAGCTTCAGGGATAAGTTGGAAATTTTCTGTGAAACCACTATATCTATTACCTTTTTCTTCTCGGTTCGCAAAAACTAATGAGGAGATATCACCTCTCTGTAATATTTGATGTGTTTTGGTTTTAGGGATACCATATTATAGCCGAGACCTTGAGTGCAATGAGCAACATTCTGCTTGTTGAGGAGACCAGTGACACATCGTATAGCATCGAGACAACAAACTTTCCTCTTCCTAACAGCGTTAAGAACAAGGTAGTAACACTCTTTTTTCAACAAATGGCCGATGAATATATAATTTAGTGGTATTCGCTTTCTATTGTTCTGGAAGCGCTGTTAAGCCAAAAGAAAGAATACTAGATTTCGGCTATGAGATTAGAATATGTGGACGAATAGGATAATTAGGAGGGCCAAGGTGGTCCTCTTTAGTTGTAACAGTAATAGTTAACGAAAACATATACTTTACGACTTTAGGCCATCTCATTGATCCAGTTCCAGGATGCAATTTTTTTATTTTTTCTTATCGTAAATTTTTTTACGGTTAGGGACAATAAAATGTGTAAATCTTATTTTCTATCTAAACATAAAAAAACCCAAGATTATGACGATATAACATTCAAAGTTTTTTGGTGATGTCCAAACAAGTATATATTTCCTTCGACCAAGATGATATCTTAGTAGGACATATGTCTTTAAAAAAAAAAGATTCACAGCCTAGCATATAAAAACGTAGTCAAAATATTTTTGTTTTTCAAACTGCATAAAGGAAGAGGATGTTAACTCTGGCATTCGATGATGACCAACAAAAAAATCTATTAGTTCTCAACTGATTTTCTTTCCTTCCAGGTACAAAGTAATGCTGTCAACAGTCAAGCACTGAATCTTGCCATATTTTTGGCTCTCGCCATGGCATACATGGCCGCAAGTTTTATTACCTTCATCGTGCGGGAAAGGGTTTCCAAGGTATTTACAAATATTCTTTTTATTGTCAAGTTTTTTTATTTTATCTCCTGGTGGCAGTTAGTAGGGTTTAGTAGCTCTTTTTTCAACTTGTGTGGGATGCTTTAGTTAAATGTAAAAATCGCCATCTAATAATAATGATAATAATGAGTAATTATTCACCGATGTGGAGGTGAATATACTCGGCTTTCACGGACACTGAGGTGATTAATTACATTAGCATTTACCCAACCAGCGTATTAGTGAGAAACGTGCTTTTTTAAAAAAATATATGTTTTTTCATTCAGAGCCAAGCCGCTGCGCGTATATTGCAAGACTTGTGAAAAAGTTGTTCATGAATTAAACAATTATTAAAATTAACCTCGAAATACGTTCATACCAAATTTTGTTGACATTTTTGTGTTTTCGGGAACTCCCACATTACTTGTTTCTAAAATTTAAGCTTTTTTCTGACACCTTTTGGAAACCGAAACGCAAACTTGTTTTTCCCGATCGCTAATCAGTGAATACTTTGGATATTCACTTTTTGGGGAATCAATCAGAGCGCTCGAAAAACACTATTCGCTGGTTGGGTATATGCTAATGAGAGATACTCAATGACAACTCCCTCAGTGCCATATTCAAGATACCTCCCTAACCTTAGTTAAGAATCCTATCTCGTAGGAGGTAAACCAATTTGCTATTTACAAAGCATGCCTTTTTGATCACTGAAGACGAACCCATTCAGTTGTCAAGATGGGGGTTTTGAATTTGCGTCACTCATTCAAATCCAACACCTTACGCTGTCAAGCACGTGAGTGTACAAGTGACCTGCAAACACTTAAAGAGGGTTCTAAGGTTACAATGGTAGTGAGCATAATATATTACATGTACCAAAAAAATAGTGGATCTGAGTGTTAGCAACCATGGACAGCTGTTTCAGATCCATTATTTTAGTTAGGACTCGTCAAAACGATGACATAAATAACAAACAGGCTCTGCTTCCCATTGGAACAAACAAATTTAAATATAAGCGAGACTCGTGGGATGTAGCTCAAAATCGCAAATCACAAGTCTAATAGCACGTTACTAGTAACTTTCAGCTACTTAAACCAAACACTAGGGGTAGCAGGCATTCCACCAAATATCTACCATAAGTGATAGTAACCCTGATTGCTAGCAATTTCGGGCAATTTCATTAGATCTCTTCGGTACGGCATACCATGCAGGCTCGAGATTCATTGGAAGGAGCGTAACGGATGTGAGATGTTGCTAAAAAATGAAAATCGCAAACCTATAGTTTTGCACAAGGTTTTTAACAACAAAAGCTTTTTTTGCTTCTCTCAACTGTTATTTTGTTGAAATGGGTGACTCAAAAACTAAAACGAAATGTCAGAAAGAAATATAAAATCTTTTCCTCTCCTCGCGAGGCACGCTTGTGAACACAGCTTTCTGGCCAGCTTTCCATTGAGACTAAAAAGCTTTATTTATTTAAAGTATGGGATATAGTATTACAGAATAAATAGCGATAAGATAAGAATGACGGAAATAAGATAAGTTATTGTTCATC
>JAOEHV020251502.1:0-26135 GCA_025447995.2 Isaurus tuberculatus | reverse complement strand
ATACACCCTGTTCTAGACTGGATGGTCTGAAAACCATACCCTGAACAGCGGCACATACCCGTATAGTCAATATATTGATTTTACTTGTATAAATCTAATGGTTCGTCAACTAGGAATGCATACGGTTTACCTGAGATCGTCTTCATACGTCATATCAACACCATTCTCTTTCAGCAAGTCCACAGCATCGCGATACTGAAGCACAAGACTGAAACAAAAACAGGTAAATACAATCAGCAAAAGTGCAAAACCTGTTGGATGCGGCTGGAATAATAAATAAGCTGACTTCGTGTTACCTTGGTTCAAGGAACTTGAATGGTTCAGTAGGATACTGTTTATATACCTTGGTTATCTCGTCAGCACACCTAAAAGGTAACAAGTGACAGGATTTTGATTTACCTGGCATGCCATCTTTTATCAGGACTAGTAAACCTAGAGGCTAAAATTCTTGTTTGCACACTGCTTCATATACTGTACATGATTTGAGAAACTCGAGAACTAGTTTTAAGCAACAGCAAAGTGACGACACTTTTGGATGTATTACAAGTAGTTTCTACCACGACATGGAAGTTCTCTTAATCTCAAAAATTCCTGATTGGCAGACATTTTAATGAAACATATAATCTTTGTTAAACTTACATTGTATCGAAGAAAAAGTATATAGTCATTTTATTAGAGAAACCTTGTTTCACCTAAAAATCAAAAATCAGAGCTACTGTTTTGTAACCCTAAAGTGAGATACGTACGGTTTTGAGGCGAAAACTACAAGTAAACATCCGATTGAAGTTCACAAACTACTGACCACAATTGGTGTTTTTCTATAAAAAGAAACGACTATATATCAACTTAGGTGTTCATAAAATCCAAATCACGAAAAAGTTGAACAGCATCAAGAAAACAACGACATATAAGCCACCATTTTGAAGCCCATTTTTCAGCACGATGAAATCAACAATTGTTATCCTGATGGCTGTTTTCATTTTCCATAAATTCAAAGCATCATTATTGCCAATACATATGAGTTATTGAACAAGCGTTAGATCAAGATGGCTGGATATTGGCCAAGTTCTTTTTTTTTTTGCGTTATTATGGACCGAGACAAAGTCGAGGTTCATGAAAATGCAAAAAGAAAACGAGGCCAATATCTAGCCATCTTGACCGAACAAGCTTGTTCAATAAAGGATTTATTATATGGCCGAAGAATTTCACTTTACTACTGAAAATCCCGAGCGGGCAAGATGGGCCTATCTTGCCCGCTCGTGTAACCAATCAGAACACTGAATTCGCTTCATCTTGCCCGCTCAGCGAGCCTGCCATATAATAACGTCCCTTCTTATATCCTACTCTAAGCACCATCTCATGTTTCTACTGAAGGTTGCTATACTTAAACTTTTCACCAAGGGAAAACGTTCAAAATCTTTTCCATTACTTTGTAACTTAAAATGATCTACGAGCACATCTACTCGTAATTTATAAATGATAATCTATGGTGTAAATTCAAAACCAACACTTTATAAAAGAAGTTCTTCCATTACAAACTTCAACGTGATTAACAACACTTTAGCACATGAATATTTTTTTAATGTAAGTTAAAATTTACATACTGGTCTCTCAAGCCTTTGAAAAGGTGCACAAACATATCACCTATGCAATTCATTGCCTGTAAAGGTTAAAAACAAAACGGCTGAAGATATTTCATTGGAACTTTTCTTCCAGCATAAATAATAGTTACGAGTTTAAACTCAGCAATGACTTGCTGCATAAATTACTTGACAATTGGTTTAGTTTAAATGTTTTGTCACAAAGGTTACGCAGCTCATACGTAAAAGCTATAAAAAATAGATTACAATATTTAACCAAAATAAAACTATAACCTTATTGGTTGTAAATACCAAACATTGCTGGATTACTAACACAGAAAAATTATTATTCATCCAGACTTTTGGTAGCATACACTACTTACAAATTTATTGAAATATAAAAAAAGAACATTGATCAAAATAAAGAAATTAACTAGGGTATAAAACGTGCTTTAAAAGAAATTTCCTTACAAGGTAAGAAAAGAACTTGATTTTAGTCCTATGTAGTTAGCACTTTAAAACTATTAAGTTTTCAGCTACAAATGAAAGAAATTTGAAATGTACCTCATGATAATGTTCCTTAAAGGCCATCTCCATATCCAATCCTACAAACTCTGTCAGGTGTCTGTGTGTGTTACTGTCTTCAGCACGGAATACTGCAAAGAAAATGCACCAATGAATACGTCTCCTCAGTCTTACCCTACCGAACGTTTTCTTTTCCAATAATTATTTTCTTAATCTTTTTAATAGTATTTGAACTGAGTGAGGTCCAGCTATTAGGAATTTCTAACCCTAATTTCAAGAACAAACAAACCCACAGCACAAGTTTGATTTAAAGTCACAAGTTTGCTTTACTTTTTTTAAAGACGATGTTCTGAATGACCATAACCAAAAAGCAAAATAGAAGAGGACCAATTACCTGCTCCAATGGTGTAAACTTTGTCAAAATCTGCACAGACACACATTTGCTTGTACAACTGAGGAGACTGTGCCAAGAATGCTTTGGCTATAAACAGAAATAACAGTATGTTATTTAGGCCCTGAAAAGTTGTCTCGCCCCGAGTAATTCGGTTAAGTGAGATATCCATTTGCCCCGGGACAACGGGCATATAAACGGGCCCTTAATCAACTCTACACCGAGAGGTCTAATTGTTTTAGTATAAACCTCATATCTTCTATTGGGGTGACAAACTTTGACTGGCTTTGAAACCATTCTGTAGTGAAAAAGGTGGTTGTCAACATTTGTAAATGCTAAAAAAGCGAATTGTCAATTGAAACAGTTAAGTTTCATTTCTTTTTAGTAATTTTTTCAAATGTTTTTTCCTAGTTTTGAAACGTCCTTACCATTGAAAATTTTCATTCCATATATTTTGTTGCCTTCTTGGTTTTCTCGGGAATGGACGTGTTTATTAAATTATCGATAAAATCGTCTGAAACAATTGCAAAACGGGCCTCGTAACAGTTTTTATCCGCCATCTTTTCTCTACTAGTAGGCTATCACAAATAGACCTTGAGTAGAGTAGCCAATCAGAATGCAGGATGCATGTTAGACCGTTAGTAGGTTTATACTAAAAGGCATTAGTCCTCTGACAGAGCAACTAAGTTGGGTTAATTTCTTGAAGCTACTCTATTTTATGGCGATGGCTAATCTTTTCAGCCTACAGTTAAAAAACTGTCACATGTTTTATCTTTTGCTGATGCACTTCAGTAGTTTTTATGAACACTTCTTTGAAAAAAACGGAGTTTATTTAAAAAAACATGCAAGTAACTTAATAGTCACAAAATTGTACATTTTAGCACTTTAAGTGTCAAAATTTTAGGGTGCTCCCAACAATGTGGTACAGCAACAACACACAAAGTTTTTTCTTTTAAAGAAACTTCCTATAAATCAGACACTTCAACTTGACTCACACTAGACTTTGAAGTAATATATCAAACACGAGAGACAGTGTTTCATCACATTTCCAAACACTGAGAAAAGAGTTGAAAATACGACGCGAAGCGAAGTATTTTTGACGAAATTCGAAGTGCTTGGAAACATGAAACACTTTCTCGAGTATTTAATATATCTTCTCAATCGAAATTAAAACTAAGCAGTAAACGAAGAAATAAAATCGTAAAAATATATGGTAATTAAGATCACATTTCCAAACCATGGTCACGGTATGATTTCTTTGATTCTTTCACTTGATGAATTATTAATGAGTTTGAGAAGTATTAAGGCGGCGTGTTTGGCGCAGTTAGTAAGACCTATGCCTTCCAACCGCAAGGTCCCAGGTTCGATTCCTCACCTCTGCCGAAATTTGAAAATTTGTGTGACCTTCTTTTATGCCAAAGCTAACTTAGCTTTCCATCCTTACAAGGTCGTTAAATGAGTTCCAGCTTCGGGTGGGAGCTAACCTGTGATGGATTAGTGTCCCGTCCAGGGGGAGTCATGGACTCTCATCCGCTTAACACTTCAGAAACCGGAGATAAGCACCGGCTCCAATGGACCACTAGGCTCGGAAAAGGAAAAGGAATAAGACTTTGAAGCCTGTCGCCAGGTCTTCAAGGAAAATACAACATTAATTTTTACTTTTTTCTTTTTTCTGTATTAAACTCTATCATGACATCTCAAATTTGCAAAGTTTCAATTGCTCTTATAAATAAACCACACACACATGAAACGTCAGCTACTTACATTAGTTTGGTAATTATGACAAAATTTTCAACTTTGCTTTATCCTAAGCAACACAATGGACCTACTTGTTAATGGAATTCAACGGCATTTTTTAAAAAAGTAACAAACGTGAAAATCATTGCCTTAAGTAGTGTGAGAAACTGAGATTTTGAAACAAATTAGTCCTTTGTCAGATTTACTGAAAGCAACTGATGAAGAACGTATACTTAAAATGCCAGCACCTTCCACAACCTTTAGTTGTTAAGTTTATTGCCAAAACAATAATCTTTTTTTTCTCAAAATATTATTCAATAAGGATCTTGTTAAAAATTACAATTTCATATTGAATGTTCTATTGGCATTATTAGTTTTTCTCTAAACCAACATAAATTCATCCCATTTCATAACGATGTCATATTGTCTGATTTTTTTCTTAAACTGAATTTTTATCATCTCTTTAAAATGACACAACTACTTACACTTAAAGTAGTTCACTGTAAAAACACTTGCACCTCCTTCACTTGAGCCTGTCGAAAAACAATCTTCTTACTTGTTGATCAAAATAGCAAAATTAATGCTTTCGATTTAATGGCTCCTAGATAACAACTAACGTTCTTTGGGTCAGGGAGGAGGAAGGGGTGGGGGGAGAATTAAACCATAACTTTCAACCTCTAATACAGTGAAGGTTACAAAACTGCCCTGATGGGTGACATAGTTAATGATACCAACATCAGCATCATCATTACTACCACTGTTAATTCATCACCTTCTTCACCAGCACCACTACCATCATCTTCGCCATCAATCATCTTTACCACTATTATCACCATCATCATTATTATTATCAAAACCACCGCCAACATCATCAAACCATTATCATTACCACAACCACCATTAAAACCATTATCATCACTACCATCTTTACATCAAGTCAGGTCTGGGTCAGGGTCACCGATTCTGCTACTTGTAACATTATAATCCAGTACCACCTGTCACATGGATGGGTAGTCGGAATCTAAAATGGCTCCCCCACTAGCTTTTTGCTGGTGCGGAGGGTGGCATGACACCCTGCAGGACGAAAAATAAGACCTGTCAAAGGATGGATGAGCTCCTGGGGAGCCAACCGCCATCATGCAAACCTGGAATCAGCTGGTCTTTTGCCAGGAAATGGTGTTAGTCAAGCCACCAAAGTGCAGATGAGGGGCTTTCTATGTATTGACCTGTCACCCCAATGGCCAGCTAGCCTAGGTCAGTCCAAGCTTTGCTCAGCCCACTGACCTTACTTCCCGACTGCTGCACTGGCATATGACACAGTGATAAATGTGTCTCCCATAGTTTACTCTGCGTCTTTGCCTTTGGGAGACATAAGTATGGAAGACTGCAGCCTACTTACCCACAGTCTGTGGCCAGCAACCTTTGACTGTGGAATACATACCTGCTACAGACCCTACAACCAATAAGCATCATACATCTGGGCAGCACTCCTGCACTCATGATGAGCCAAGGGCAAAGTTGAAAGGAACCCCTGGCCTCGATTTATCTAAGAGTGCCCGCAAAAATTACTTGAAGCAGATCATACTTGCACCATGGATTATAACAACTTTTTCCGATGCCACAACAGCACTAAAGCACCATGCTCCTGAATGAGGATCTGCCCTTGTATTCATTGAACTGGACCGTCTTAATATTGACCTTGCATGCCTGAGAGAATGCTGTATCCCTGAGGAGGGGGAATTCACAGACGGTAAATACACCAACCTTCACTCTGGTTGAAGCAGCGACCAACCCAAACAAGAAGGTGTTGCTATAGCACTTAAGAACATCCTATATCCATCTATTGGGTAACCTCTAGCATCATGTGGATGCGTATTAAACTGATCAAATCTTGTCATGCCACAGTCATCAGTATCTACACTCCCACTTTTAAAAGACCACTCGAAGAGAGGATTCTATTTTTCGACCAGTTGTCAGAAGTTCTTGCCTCAGTCCCAAGGAATGACTGACACTTTCTACCTGGAGATTTCAACTCCAGGGTAGGATCTGACCATAACACCTGACCTGATGTTATCATCCCATATGGCTTTGCTTCTGAAAACAAACAGAGAACTATGCTCTTTGAACTATGTGCCCCCTATAGTCTCTCTATTACTAATACCATGTTTAGCTATCCAGACATCCACAAAAGTACATGGATGCACCCAAGGTCACAATGCTGGCACATGATAAACTACATTACTATCCAACAACACTTCAGGTCAGATCTTGTGGATGCCTGAGTGTATCGCAGTGCAGATTGTTTGACCAACCATAGGATAGTGTGTGCAAGACTAAAGCTGCATTTTCACATACTATCTCCATGAAAACAGAAGTCTAGATGTTTTAACACTTCTTGTCTAAAGTTACCTGAAATGTACATGTACACACCCAGCTAAAGGAGAGATAATCAACAAATTTGGAACACCTAAATGTAGTGACCTAAGATGAGCATTGTAAATCCCTCCTTCAGACTCTCTACAACACCACTCAAGAGATAGTTGGTTTTCAGAGGAGCCGGAATTGTGACTGATTTGATGCAAACAATATTACCATCACCAATCTTTTAAAACTAAAGCACGGCCATTTCAAAGAAGTCCTGCATGATGACACACTTAAAAACCGTCAATGATACAGAACAGCCAAGAACAACTGCTAGAGGGAACTACACTGCCTACAAATAAATGGTGGTTGAAGGGTGCACATGAGACTGAGGCTTATGCTAATAGATACGACTCCAAGAGTTTCTTAAAAGCTATCAAACTTGTATCTCAGTGCCACTCTCCTGGTCTGTGTCCTATAAATGATGTAGTCAACAATCGCTGCTGAAAAAATGACATCATTTTTCCATCTTTCTCAACCAGCCAAGTGATGCAGACATCTCAGTCAGATGACATCCTACAGGAGGAGGTGCAAACTCAGTTAACTGAACTGCCATCAGAGCTCAAAGTTGAAGAGGCCATCAAACAGCTGCCTAGTGATTTAAGGCTTGTGGCCCAGATGGCAATCCAGTGAAAGTATTGAAGACCCGAGGCAAATCTCTACACACACAGCTGCTCCGTAAGCTACTAATAACTATCCAGATGGAATGAAGAAAATATGCCCAAGCCTTCAAGGATGGGAACATAAATACACTGTTTAAGAAAAATTACCATTTCACCTGTGGAAATTACACAGGCATTACACTACTGTCCATCCCAGGCAAACTTCATGTTGGTGTAACCTTGAACCGTACCTGGCCCACTACAGAGAGGCAGTACCCAGAGGCACAGAGTAGTCTTAGAGGAAGATGGTCAACAAATGACATGACGTTTGCTCAGCATCAACTGATAGAGAAATGTCATGAGCAGCACCAACAGCTCCACATCATCTTTGTTGACCTAATTAAAGTCTTTGATGATGTAAACAGATCTCTCAGTGGAACCTTTTTCTGAAAATATGCATACCATCAAAGTTAGTGAATATCATTAAGAGTTTCCATGAGGGAATGAAGGCTAAAATATCCATCAGTGGTGAACTTACCAAACCTTTGAAGTGTCATTTTGCCTACTCCAGGGATGCATCCTAGCTCCTGCTCTCTTTATCCTCCTTTTCTCATATGTGCATTGTAAAGGACAGCCAAGAAAGAGCTGGAAAGATTGCTCCAAGGAAGATTTAAAGCTCTGTGGCTTGGCCAAGACTGGTATGAGCAGACAGGAGATCGATCAAAGTGGCATCAGCAACTCAGACTGGGCAAAGAACTGGCTGAGACAATAGAGGTGTGGTGCCAGAGATGCCATGGGGTCGCCAATTGTCAGCCATGACAAGGATTGCAGAGAGAAAGACATCATCACCACCATCATCACCAATGTTATCAACATTCACCATCACAATCACCAATATTATCATAAACTTTATAACAACTATCATAAACACTGCCACTATGATCATTATCACTGTCATCATAAGTAGATCATCTTCATTATAATCACTACTAACAGCATCACCATCACTTCAACAATCATAATCATAATCATTGTTATCACCAACAACAGCATCTTCATTATCACCATTTCCTCTATCATGAATAACCACATGATCATTGAACTAGTCATTGTCAATAACTAAGATTTCACCAAACCTGAAATTATTTTTGGAGTATGAACTTCATGGAAACCATTGCTGTCACAAAATTCACGAAATAGCCTACATACGCCAGCTTCAATTTTAAATATAGCTTGGTTGGCAATAGTCTGTAACGTAAAAAGCACAAGTCAGTCCTTCCTGGTATCATTGCTAAAAGTGGATAATTATTACACCTTATAATTTTTGTTATTTTAGTAAATTAGAATAGCAGTACTTTTATTAGTATATAATTAAACATTCTATAGTTTAAGTTATTTTATACAGGATTCCTAATCTTCAGTAACATTAGAATTCAAGGACTTTTCTTGGACTTTTTCAGTTAAATTTAAGGACCTGTGACTGAACTGAATCTGATTGGTAGATTCCTAGTTACCCAATAAGCAACAAATCAACACCAGGTAGAGTTCAAACAGAAATCAAATATATCTAGTTTCTATTCCTACTGTTTGACAAAGTAGCAAAGTATCATCAACCACAAAAATGTTAACCAGAATTTGGAAAAAAATTAATTACGTTTTCTACTGAATTAAATAAGGAAAAACAAAACACTGCATCCCAGCTGGCTGAGGCCAGAGCTAATGATTTTTGGATTTTTACTCAATTCCAAGATTTTCAAGGCCTTGAAAAAATTTCTTCAACTCCTGGACTTTCCAGGATTTACAAAACCTGTAAGAACCCTGTTTATACAGGCAAGAAAACTTTTTGGTTATATAATTTGTAATTTGTAAAAACAAAGTTGCTCTTGACTAGATCTTTTACTCAGACCAATAATTTTTTTCAAATAATTATAACTTTATAACTTTGATTCATTTGAGACTCACCCTCAAGTCAATGATCCTATTATCAAGTCGAGTGTCTTGGTTTACATGAGCAAGTTCCTTCAAGAATAGAAAGATCTCAAAATGTCAAGATCTCTACCAACAAATAAAATAGGGAACTTTTCAGTGTAATAGTTAAAATTCCCCATCAGATACATTTAAAAATCCCAAATACTAACCAGTAAATCAGATGGCTACTTACAAAACATTAATTTTATTTTTTGTAAAATTGACCCTGGTATCAAATTGAGAATTGAATCTGGGTCTTTCACATTCTGATCAAGTGCTTCAATCAAACTGATGAAGCATGCTACCCTGATCTGGCTTAGTGAAAAACCATATTTACATCAAATATTTTTCAAGAAGAACATTCCTTTCCTGTAAATCTGCATTTTTTTTTATAAATTTAATTATCAATAAGTCACTTAAGCTGATCCCAGATTTCTGTAGTGATAACTGAATGTGAGCAGGAGCCACACAGTTTGGACTTAAACCACCTGAAGTTTGGGAAAAAATGACAAACAACTGGAATGCCAGAATGAAACTATCAGGTCTATTGTATAAGCAACTGGGTAGGATTGGACAATTTTGTAGTGAAGAAATCATTTGGTCTCAAACTCTTTGTTTATTCTTTAGTCAATTCATATTCCATCTGTAATGGTTAACTTATATCATGATTTTATTTCAGCTTTTATAATATATTAATATATTTTTATAATATATTAATATATTTTATAATATATTAATATATTAATCAACCAACCTTAGCATAAGAGAAAAAAGGTGCTTACACATTAACTCTAATATTTTATTAAATACCTCATCTGTCTCAGGCCTTGATGCATCTTCAATCTGTAGTGGCAGTCTAGCAACAGCCATACTGATAACAAATATCTGTTTATGCAAGATTACAATAAGCTTTAGTTTTACTATAAAATACAAAACTCAAGAAAACAATGAAAAGTGAGCAATTCAAATTAATATATACCTAGGATTTCAAGCTTATTACCAACAGTCAAGTTACAGTCGAACCTCAAATATCAGACTCTTTTGACATAGATATTTAAATTGCTTGGATAATAAAGTGTCCAAAATTAATAATTGAATTTAATATTATATGATAAGACATCTATGTTATCAGCATGTAATTTTTTGAAAAACAAATTAGATAACACACTGCTTTAAAATTATTTCAATCTATTCAATACTGAATAGTTAAATTTAACAGAAAATCATGTTCAAATACACTTTGGCAGGATGGCCAAATTTATTAACACAGGGACCAAAGAAAAACATCTGCGAAAACTTAGATAATCTACCTCAGAATAATCAAAGTTTTTCTAGATCTGTCAATTTGATGTTAAATAAAAGACTTGTGCATAAAGCAAAGTTACCACTTAATGGCTGAGTAGCAACAGAATGTCACAAGCTAATGACAACAAAAAGATGGAAGGACATATTTATGGATATGATTGATGGTGACCTGTTCGATGTGTGAATGGAACAAAATTAATGTGAACAGCAAAGGCAGATGTCTAATGATAATAATACTTTTGTATAATTGAATTTGTTTTTTACCCACATCAAAATACCTTGTCAACCGCAATTTCAAGATCTTGCTGAGTGCAGCTAACAATTTTTTGATCTACAACTTTGACTTCTCCCTCTACGTCAACAATTGATTCTTTGTTTATACTGCAGATTATCAGATGCAATTACAATACGTTCAGCATATTTGTGAATACTAGAAAAACGTTTTGTTAGAACAATCAAACTTGACACACATAGTTTCCATCAATAATCATAATGTTCAAGGTATAACTATTTTGAAAGGGAGGTGGAATCAATTAAAGGTGATACTTGACTGTACAATGATACTAAATGAAGTTGATATGTTGCTTAATACTGACAAATTAAATTTAGGCCAGACCAAGTTAATTTTTCGAAGCAGAGATTTTTTTAAAAAATTTTCAGGGTTGGTCAGTCAAGAAAAATGCAAAAAAAGTTTTGCTATAATAGAATAGAACCGCATGTCGAAATACAATTGACAGCTTGAAACTAAACAATGGCAATCATTCTCTGAAAGTAAAGTTTCTTAGGTGGTGAACATTTGAGTTAAAAATGATGGGAATCTTCTTTACCATTTCTGTTAAATGCCAATTTTCAAACAATTTGCTTTTAAACTTACCTGATTCAATGTGCAGCGATACAAACATAAAGATGTCTCGAAATGTGTCAATCAAACATGAATACACCTCCAAATTGTTTTGTTGTTGCAAAACAAACTAGCACATAAACAGACCTGCTTGACAGCGCAAAGGTTCTTGGCATCAATACAAGGGACATTTACCTTGGTCTTTGTCAGCAGTAATTTATAAACAAATATCAAAATACCAAAGTAGTCCAGCTGTATTTCAGGTTGTATTTAATAGCCATCAAAATGAGCCCGCTGATTTCAAGTTCTTAAGTATTCATTTTTTATAAATTTGAAGAATGAAACTTTAATGATTATTGGTTCACTGATGACCTGCATCTGTCTCGATCATCGGGAATGAGGTGAAAAGCTCAGTTGAAATTATTTATTAAAACTGTTTTCTTGGTCTGTTTCTAAGCAGGAGAAAAGATCAGTCAAAAAACTCAATTAAACAAAGAGTCATCGATTCATTTAAAAGAAGACAAAAACTGAAAGATATCAATGAAGCAATGTGAAAATTCATTATTTATATTTGAAAGATTTTACCTACAATACCTTAAAGCTGACAAACAATGTTAAATGGAAATCATATGGCATAATTGTTATAGACTTATTTAATATTTCATGCATTTACAAATGACATATTAAGTAATATAAAATTTATCAAATGTTTGGAGGCATCTCGGTATTTGTTTATAAGTTACTGTATACAGAGGTAGTTGTCCCCAGTAATGATCCCAAATGCCTTAGTTTGTGCTGCCAACCTCATCCCAGTCTCCAGCTCATTTCCAAAGTGGCCACTTGTTTCATGATGAAAAATACCTATTGCATAGAAGTTTCTTTACCTTGCTGCAAATTTGACCATTGGTTTACTGACAGTTTCACTAACTGCTACAATGCCCTGGATTGTGTGCTGCCTGTCTCGTAAGATCATGAAACATTGTTTTCCTAAACAAATAAAAGCAATCAATGATATTTAGTTTAATACAAAACTTAATCTCTGCAATTAATTCATCAAATTTGACCATTGGTTCACTGACATTCTCATTAACTGCTACAAATATAAATGCCCTGGACTGTGTGCTGTCTGCCTCATAGTGTCATAAAACAACAGTCTGTTTTCCCAAACAATTAAAAGCAACAGATGATAATTTTTACAAAACATAACCTCTGCCACAAAATGTTTCCCACAAAAATTGAAGTATTTCTGTTAATATTACCTGTTCCTCTTGAAGTGTGAAGACGAGCTCGTAATAAAACTCTCTGACCAGAATAAGAAGTATTTAGATCTTGAAGATTAGTCCACTTTTTATCTATTGATATAAATAATATATAAATTACAACAAAGTTATTTGTATGAGTTTAACAAAAATAAGATTGAGATAATTCTAATTGTAACTTTCTAGATTTATATTAATTTAATAATATTACCTACACAGCAATTTAAAACCAACTATAACTTAATAATTTATAATTTATATCATGATACCTATGGAATAATACACTACTTTAATTAATACAGGATAGTACATGACACTTGGTCAAGGTCCTTATTTGAAAACTGTTAACTTGTGTTAAATGCAAATCTTTATGGATTTTCTGGGGAGCATGTCCAAAGACCCCCTAGAAAGCTTGCAAGTTTACGATTCTCCTTCAGTTTATTAAGTCATGATTCAATACTTGAAGCTAGATAAAATAACATAATGGATGAAATATTCTGTCTAGTAATCTTCACTTTAGAAGGTAACAAGTTTTTGAAGTTAGATAAAGAAACCTGGAGTCCAAATTGTGACAGCGAAACAAAGCAAAAGAAGGAACAAAGAACAAATGTTCAGCCCAAAGTCCATTAGATTTCAAAAACAAAAGTTATACTCTTACGTAAAGGAAAGTCCTGAGAATAAATTACATTTAACGGTTCAAAAATAGACAGCTTATAATTTGGAGACAGACAGACGAAACTTAAAACTCTGGTTGCACACACTCAGTTATACTGCAACCATCTGCTGTAGTTTTTAACTCTTAAATCCTTACTGATTTGGCATTCTAAAAATCTGCAAATTCTGGCTATTCTCGGTTTTTACGTCACGTCATAGCAGCCACGTTGGTGTACCCTTGACATAAGAATTTTGAAGATTTCTTTTGTTTAGGTCACCTAACATGGCCACCCTGTCTATTGTCAATTGTGTCTCTTGGGATTGTGTGCAAACGATGGATTACTTTGGATGGAATACATAGAATTAACCAAGGTTTGTAATTACTTAAAACTTGGTTGAAGTAAACTTTATCTTTCTTTGATTTGTTTAAAATTCTGTGTCCTCAACATAGAGTAAGTGCCCAAATTATTTTGAAAAGATACGCCAAATAGCTACAGAATAAAATGAGAAGAAAACATGATAAAAATAAGATAACTTATTCACTATAAAAGTTTCAACATTACCTAGGCGGATCTTCATTTCCCCTTAATACTAAAAAGTCAGCATTAGTTACTGAATGAAAAACTGAAACACTTACTTGTCTTTTCCTGTGATTGATTCAGAGGAAGTACAGCATAGCGCTCTTTGGCAAAATCCTAACAAAAGGAAATTATTCATTTCAAATTTTTTGTAATCATACTGTCTCATAAGTCTCAAAAAACATTAGAAAATTAATACATATCTGGTGGCAAAGACTTAAAATTACCTTCTAAAAGATAACATGTTTAACACAGTAAAAGTACATTAAGCAGTTATTTACCTATGTGCACAATTAGTACACTACTAACATAAATTAATTTTCTTTCAAACTTATGTTCACATTTACTGTTCAGGCCACTCACTGAGAGGCGTGTGATCACACGTGCACACCTTGGCACATGCCTCAACTGTCCAAGGCATGCTAATGGTTGCACTCCTAAACTACAATCACTTAGTTTCTTTTTCAAACGTTTTTTGTTTATGTCCATAAAGGCAATATGATTTTGAATGAAAGTTTTAAGTATATTTGCCTAAACTTTTGCATTTTCTATTAATTTTCTATTCAATTGCCTTACATCCACAATATTCTTTCCAAACTCCCATTCGTAAAACATAACCCAAGAGAACACGCACCAAGCATCTTGTTTTCAAAAGATAATGTATGTGCTTATTAAAAGATCGCACCCATAGCACACATTTTGCAAAGCGTGCGATGTTTCATACGCCTGCTTTTAATCTCAGTGAGATGCCTGACTGTTCATCATTAACTATCAGCAATGGCTGTAATGAAAGTTTTTGTTCTATTCACTCTCTCAGATTTTCAAACTCATTGCTAGAGGATATTTCTAAAATGTTATTATAACTATTACTCTATAAACTTTTTTATTATTATCAACAGAAATAAAGTTAGTGAAAAAAAATAATTTCTAGAACTTTAAGACATGCTCAAATCCAGGATTTTTGGTGTTGGGTAAAAACCAATACCAAAATGGATCTATCACTTTAACACTCAGGGGATGGAAATCCCGGGGATAATATAAAGATAAACAGAAAAAAATCAAAAACACTTCCAGCTATTAAAAATTTTACGCACTGGTTAGTTGATAGATAGATATACTTTAGTGTACATATAGTAAACTATATTCCAGTTTATTGCTTTTCGAGCAAAGAGTAAACACTTTACAGCCGTTTTCATTTACACATGCAGTTCTGCAGTTTATTTCCAATTTGTCCTACTCGGCTTTTGGTGAAAATTAACCATACCTTGTTTGACTCAAATTTTGTTGGCAGCTGCTTTAAACAAAAGGCTTTTGATTGGCGTCCACAAAAAGCCAGCTTGGCAAACAAACTGCAAACAGCACATGTAAATGATAACGGCTGTAGTGATTCTTGAGATTGTTTCTGAGGAATAAAATCCTCTCTGAGACTGTTAAACTTCATTTTAATTGACCATACTGCAGCCTGCAGTTCTTTTTGAACTGTGGAAATGGGTACATCCCTGCCAAATTAATAGACCTACAAGAAAATCCCAGGTGTTGAAAACAAAAGACAAACTCTTTTACAAGATTCTACCAGCTAATTCTCACAATTAATTGCATTAGAATTTGACCATCAGTGCTTTTCTAAAAGTATGATAAAAGTTTTTAATTGTTTTTTGCATTAAAACTAAAAAACACAAAAAACGAACAATATCAAGTTGGCTTACAACACACATCAACTTGCCTTTTTTCAAAAAACATATTCATAATATCTCCTATATTATTTATATTATACAAGCAGTTTATCAAATTTAAGGTTGATTATGAAATCTGCATTGTTTTTACAAGGAGATGGTCTTGGTTAAGAACATTGCAGCCTTAATGGTTTATCAGTTAACATTGTAGTTAGCATTATTTATATTTCAAGTCTAATTTTTTTGACGGACCAGGCAATCAACAACATGTATAATTAACATAGTGGTAGGACTCTGACAATTTATCTCAAACTATAACAAATATTATTTGTTTATAATAAAATGCTCCATTAGTTTTCTTTAGAGCACTTGAGCTTGAAATATTAGTTGCTCTATAACAAAGGCTAATGCTAGAAACTTTAGCTCCTAACATAATCTATGCTGAAGTAGCAATTGAAAATATTTGTAACCTTGATTTGTATGAATTATAGGAACAATACCTCAGCATTCTTGGCATCAGATTCTGCTTGCTAAAAATTAAAATTGGAAAACAAGTTATTAAGAGCTGTTATACTGATGTTTTAGTTTTATTCAAATGTTAAATCTCCCTGAACCAAAATCCACAGTTTTTATCAAAGTAGTTTGAAGAAGTTTTAAAATCAGTTTTTACATTTTGGAGTTTAGGTAAAACCACATTTCAATTAACTGCATTAGTTTGGAAGCCAAAACATGAATTTAAGATGAAAATCAAACTGCCCAGACTGTTTCTATATAACTTCAGTTTCAGATGAGTATATTAGCAAACGGCAAAAGAAATCAAATCAACCATTCCAAGGTTAGGTGAGACTTTATAGTCTCAATGGTAATAAGAAATAAATTTCTCTAATAATAATCAATTACTATATACTGTGACAAAAGTTGCTCAAAACGCGTTGCAATAACAACCTATTAGATTTATATTGACACTTGTAATCAACTACTGTTAAATATACAAATGAAGGCTACTAATTGCTTATAAATACTTTTAGTTACGAGTTTTCAATAGTTAAGCAAGAAAGAACGGCAATGTACTGGGTTTTTTTTATATAAAATTATCAAGATTATACTTACTCTCTGTGCTACTTTTTCGGCCTTTTTCTTCTCTTTTTCTTGTTCTTTCTCTAACTTCTTTAGAGCTTTCTTTGACAAAGGTTTCCCGTCAGGTCTAAGTCACATCAAAATATTAATTAAAAAATCACTAAATCCACGCGTCCCAATGGGGTACGGTAAGTTTTTTTCTCGTTCGAGAACAAATCTACTCACCCGAGAGGTGGATTTACGGAGGCTTGATTCGGGTCGCAATTTTGATCATTTGACGACATTGTGGCAATCGATAGTACAACACGGAAATTAGATAGTGGGATTATTTTTGGCGAAATCAAAGGAGCAAATTTTGGCGCAGATCTCAATATTCCTGCCACGCTCCGCCACAAGATCATGGATAAAGGACTGACTAAAACAAGCAAGGGAAACCTCGTACCCAGACTCTCGAAAGAATCTGTTCTCATTCCCATAAGCCGTCTCGCGCTCATGTTAGACACCCCAGGACCCAGACTTTCAAGGAGTACGGCGCCTTCCCCGACAAAATGTTCATTTCGTCGTCTCGTCATCTCGTCGTGTCGTCTCGTCGTTTCACCTCGTCGTCTCGTCTTTTTAACTCGTCGTATTGTTGTCTCGTTGCATTCTTCATCTCCTTGTCTGATCGCTTTTCTCGTCGTCTCGTGTTTTTTGATCATGTCATCTCGTTGATTCATCTCGTCGTCTCGTCTCCTCATTTTCATGATTTTTTTTTTATTTTTTATTATTATTTATTATTATTATTATTATTATTTATTTTTTATTAAACAATTCAAGCTAAGCAACTGAGTCTTGTGCTGCTCGCTGGATATTTATAAAAAACAATTTTTAAAGATTATATTAATAGAAATAATAAAAAATATTACAAAAAAATAATAAAACAACTTTATTAGCAAATAATATTTTAAACACAATGCGTAAATGTATAAATTCACTAAGAGATTATTTGATTACAAATGAAAACGAACGGATGCGCAGTTTTCATTTCGGAAACAGGCGGATTTTATAACTAAGAAGGGACCTTGAACCATGGAAGACATGAAAACTATTTACCGAGACATTAAACCATGCTTAGTTTTGTACTCATTCCTCAAAACCTAACAACAATAAACAAAAGGTTTGGAACGTAAACAAATTCATTTGATTTACATTTGAAAAGCATGCACTTCATATTCTTAATGATTTGACTATAATTGAGCACTTCTGAGTTCTGTGTACGTACGATAGACATGCATTTTCGTGTTTCAATCTGGCGGAACGCACAGGCATGGTTTAACTGCGGAAAAACAAAAGATTTAGAGATGAATCTTGAAACAACTTTTTTAATATCTTTTTTTTTTCATAAATCAAAATTTTTAAATGTTAAACTATTCAGTATCAAGATAACAAAATAAGTTTTGCCTCTGTTTTTGACGTGCCCATAGCAAAACAATGTACATCAGTACGAGGGCATAGTTTTCTTTCTGCGTTCACTTAGCACCGTTTTTGTGAAGCATTAAAGCTTGTGAAAAGTTCGATTTTTCTCTCGTTTCGGATGGACTTCGTTGACAATGTTCTAATCTCTACTTTTCAGAGCAAAAAGACTTAAAACCTAAAAACTAAAACGGATATTTTCCGATCCGTTTTTGTAGTCAAGTGTAGTCTTGTGTGGACGGTCTAAAACGCATAACAAGGCCAGCGTGGACCCAAAACGCTTTATGCGTTTTCAGGAAATTAAAAAGAAAGTTGTTCGATCAAAACGTATTAGTGTGGAAGAGCCTAAGTTAAAGTTACATGAATGCAGTTTGGACAATTACACAGCATGACATTTAGGAAAAAAGACAATTTCAATTAATATGAGTTCAAACAGTCAATTTATATACTAATTCCATTAAGAGAATATGATAAGTCTGCGTGTTTTTATATGGGAAATAACCACAAGCAAAAGACCTTTTTATAAACAAACGAAAAGACAATTCAGCACATTTCCGTATTTTTTTTCTCTCCTGCTAGGTTTTGTATTCAGTTTCCTTTATCGTTTAATGCATTCAAATGCTAGCTAGTATATTTGGTTTAAGCAATTGTATACTAAGTAAAGAAATAATTCTTAATAATTTGTCTGGTAATTTCCTTCTTGGCGCTGCTCAGCAAAAGTTGAGATTTATTATATTAATTTTTCTATAAACAAAATAAATTACAAAGAAAGTTTTTTCAGCTGATTAAAACACATTTTAGCATTACAAAGCAGTAAAAATAGCAAAAGAAATTGCGCAAAACATAATTAACAATTACATCCTGGGAGTATCAGAATGCAGGTGGACCGATAGTGGAAGAAGAAAATAAGAGCTAAGACATCTGCAAAAACGCGCTATTTTGGACCCCTGAAAGGAAAAGGAAAAGAGGAAGGCAAAAAATTGCTTGGAGAAGGACAACTTAAAAGGAACTGGGTAGCACGGGGATGTCTTGGACAGTAGCTAAGATGAAGGCATGTAATCGAAGGGTTTGAAGATCTACTGTAGAGGCCTATGTGCCCAGGAGTGATGATGATGAAAACGCAATTTGAATGATTTTATCTTGCCACACATGCATGAATTTAACAATTTTTGCCCCTTTTTTTCAAGTTTTTTTTGTTTTTTTTCATTCTATAGTTTTTCTACTTAAGAAGTATTTTAAATTTTTCTTTTTAATTTATGAAAAATTGTTTTACGTAAAAGTAAAACAACCAAGCCTTTGATGTAAAGTTATTTAGAAGTGACATAAGTTGAAATGATTTTATTCTCACAATGTCATTTTACAATTAAGTAAAATATCCACATATTGATCCTACTCAGAAACTTGAAACTCGTCCAGTCAACTTCAAAACTCAATTGAAACTTGACAAATTTTTGTTACGTCGACGAAGGGCCAATTCTTGAAGTTATAACTTAGAACGCGAATTTATAAAAATTTCAACCTTGAGTCGTCTCAATAACGTACAAAAAACTGGATTTTCCTAAAGAATCACAGTTCAAACTTCATTGCTCCTCATTGCGCTGCAAATTAAGTTGTTGAAATCATCCTATGACTAAAATATATATTTGCTAAGAGCTGTTAGATACTGCTTCACACCACAGAAATAACCACACATGTCATAACCACAACAATTATAAAAGCTAGATACAACATGCATCAAAGCTTGTGCTGACTAGATAATTCAACTACGGCCGACTTCAAAAACCTTGAATTTGGCAATATAGATGTAAACAGCCGTGATTAAAACAATCATTTTTATACGCTCAAGAGTCTTTTAAAGAGATTTCATGCTCAAGATTATAGCGTTTCGAAGGATTACTATCTACTTCCAGGGCGTAGAAAATTCGTTCAAAGCAATAAATACGTGACATCTTTGGTTCACATTTGATTTACTTTTTTTAGAGAGCTTTGTAATGGCATAAGTGTCTATCAAAACAAGAATACTTCCTTCCGCTGTCACTCTATAAACTCAAACCAAACAGGATAGATGAACTGTGTAAACAGACCAATCTCTTAAGCTGATTATCCCACTTGAGCTCAAAACAACTTTACTATTTAAATCAAGGAAATCCGGATTTCACGAGATTCAGGTACATTAAAGAGTCGTACATTAAAAACACAGCAACTTAATACAGAAAAACAAATTTAAACTTTTTCTCAACCTTGACACAGTCGATGCTTGTTTATTCAGAAGGAAGTTCTCAAACAGCTCAGGGTGGCCGTTAGATAATAATTTATCATATTGCATATCATGCACGATTCAAATCTTTATTTTCATCTCTTCTTTAAAACGCATGATTTGACCGTGAAAATTCAATTTTCGTGATTTTAGAGCTGAATTTATTTAGTCCCTGTTTGATTTTTTTACACAAGAACTGAAACAATTAACAACGGCTAATAGCTTCGTTCGCGTGAACGAATTTTCAACAATGACTTGATGTGTCTTCACAAATGCTAAATTGAAAATGACAAACGCATTGTCTATGGTAATTGGCTCCCTGCCTCAGCTATTCTTCTAAAACTGACCGAATATGCATTAAAATAGTTCAACTTAGTTTACTCAGGACTAAGTATCTGCATCTTTCCTTATTGATTAACCTGAATTAGTCAAACATAAAATATATTGTCGTGTTCTGAATACGAAAGTTCTAACAACCCTAGCTATACAATCTAAGCTTTTATCTTGAAAGTTTTCTTAAATAATCACTACAAAAAATGGTTTGCTCTGATTCGGTTTGACGCTTTGAACAAAAAGGGGTATTAGTAATCATTCTTTTAACTCATTTTCGCCTTTCTTTACTAACTTAGTAATATATATTCGGGGGTTTGAAAGAAATCAAACGTTAAGCTTACTTAACAACCAGATGACAGAAAAGAACAAATGACTGGGAGGTGAAAGTCATTAAAGAATAACTTAAGATAAAAACACATCGTTTGCCTGATTTCCTCTAAATCACTGATACGTCTTTTTCCTTGTAAAACAAACAGCAGATTTCGATCTCTATAAATCTTTTACTTTTCAAAATTTTAGCACTTTTCTTTTCGACAACTTTGACAATAATGAACAAACCACGAAGACAAAAGGTGAAATTGAATTTTGCATAATTGAGAAAGTCAACACAAACAAAACAATGGGAAAACATTCGTCTCAAAAGGGCGGGTAAAGTGATTTCTACAATTTTTTGCCGTCAAAATCCAGCTATTTTAGAGTGACTTCTATTTATTAATATATATATATAATACATATATAACTAAAATACATTTTATCTACGTAGTTTCATATTTACATTGATTATGGACAGTTCTGTCAATGTTAGTTTTGAGAATCAGTTTAGCGTGCTTTGCGAAGAGATGCACTAGTTTTTGAATATTGATAAGTTCACGTCTTGGACGCTGTCTGTTCATAGTTCGCGGCATTAATTATGTCGGGTAAAATATTTCTTTAATCTTTTTGAATTTTCTGCCATCCATTTATTTTATCCTTTGACAGCGTCTCTGTTTGTTTTCATTGCGCAGCAAACGGCGAAGATTTCTGAAAAGAGAAAGATGTGATGAAACTCGTGAGAACTGAGAAGGGTTATCTACATAATAGATGCGTTTTAAAAACGAACAAACGCCCACAAATGCCGATTTTTTTATATATTACATACGTGGTAAGTTAAGACCTAGTCTTGGCCATTCTTAGATATTTAAAATTTATGGAGCCACCTTGACATAGTTTTAAAGTTTAAATAAATTACAGAAGAGTCGCGTAAGATTATTAAGGAATAAGCCGCTATTCCGTGTATATCCTATTAAGCTTAGATTGGCTAATTATTTATCATTGAAAAAACAAACATCTTTTATGCCAACAGCATGAATGCGCTTGTTTTAAAATTTACCTTTTTCTGTGTCGAAACTTTGGTTTCCTGCAGACGAGACCTTTGCTACAAGGGCAAACGTGATTAAGGCTGTATGCAATACCTCCCGATGACACAGTACAAACTTCGTTTTCCTGCAACATTCTCTTGCAAACAAATTCACCATGTGTTTTTGCGCAACACAATCCTTTGTTGCAATCTCGATCTTTCTTGCACTTGGCATCAATTTGGCCTTGAGGTACGATTCTCCTGCATTTACCAAACATGCATTCCATATTCTTGCAGCACATGTTATTACGGCGACAATGAGTGCCAAGAGCTTTACACTTATGGCAAGTTCCGTAATGTCGATGGCAAAACTTTCCTTTTCCACAATGCTTATCTTTTCTGCACTCGACTTTCTGTAAAAAACGATGTCAAATTAAAACGTTCTTTTTACAACAAAAAAAAAGCATAAAAAATTCAAGGCTTTGCGTAGTAAAAGTTTTACCTCAATTTTTACAGTGTACATAGTGGTTGCGTTTTTTTGGCTGCCATTAGAATTCTTCTCAAGCGTTGTATCAACGCTCCAAATCCAACTCCAGACAACACAGTGGCTGGTTTCTACAAATATGAGAAGCAGGAGACCTGAAAACAAAAATCTCATGGTTGGCAAGTTTGCTGTTAGTACAGTGCCCGCGTCTATGAAGTGATCCTCTAAGTTCAAAATCAACAGCTTTATTAGCTGAAACGAACAATAATCTAATAGATTCTGTCAAAGGCATTTAGCACGTGTCATTAACGCTTAACGTTGAACAATGTGGTCTTTTGGCAACCAATAACTGGCTTTCTCAAGAGTCCGTGACAATAAAATGGTGCCAATTGACCAAAGGGGTGGAGGAACATAATTAACTAGGAGGAGAGAATCGCCCGGAGTGTTAGTGCATAATTGATAAAGCTAATTAATCTCTCATTCTTTACAAACTCTAAAAGGAAATAAATGGTTTACAACGAAATTGATGGTTTGATGACGTTTGGCGTCACTAGTACTGACAATTAAAAAAGATTTTTAAGCCACAGTCATTTTTCATTAAAGCAAATTTGAATGACATAAAAATATGTTTTATCATGCCACGGCAGATTGTTTTTAACTGCTTTTAGTCATGTTGTTAATATAAAATCAATTTTGTAGCACTTAAAACATGAGTTAAGACAATTTGCTGCAAGGAGCTAACAAATTTTTGCAAATTCGCGTTAATACTAGAACAGACTTTAATATGGTGTACTGTTAACAAAGTTCCGCCCCCTATTATCAGGTGCTTTTTGTCGACAAAATCACCTTGTTGTTTGGAACAAGTAATTTGAAATTATCAGCAGCCTCGTCGAACATGAAATAAAACAAAATGGGAGAAAGAAGAGAGGTACCTTTTTCCTGCACTGAAGTGGCTTCGCGGTCCGGACTTGTTGATTCCGATCCAACGGTAAGCTGTTGATTATTTTTTTCACGAGGTTGAATATTTTAGACCTTTCGAGGTTCTCTTACACATGATTTCACATCATAACAATACAAACATTCTTAATGTTTATCACTTTGAAAAAAATTACTACTTCTCGACGTTACATGCAAAAATTATATTTAATTGCAAAGATTGACTCAAATGTAATTTCTCATATTGTTACCCCGAGAAATGAAGCAATATTAATTGAAGAAGGAAAAGGATTAATTTCCCAAAACACAAAGGAATATTTCACATTAATTTGTATTGCAATTTTAACTCACCCAAATAGTACAGCACTCAGTCAGAGTGTCTTTGTACGCAATAATTAAGGAGTGAATTCTTTTATTTTAGAGCTTGAATATTTGAAATGCTCATACCTCAGAATACACCAGAAATTATCTTAGGAATTGATCGGAAATAAAGAAAAAAGCCACAAAATCTATTTAGTAAAAAAACGTGCAAAAAATGTCAACAAGACAAAAATCAACAGTGCAATGCAAAGTTTACTGAGAGCGAAGATTAAGACAAATCTGTTGAAATTGCCAAACTCAGCCAAAGTTATGACGTATAATCATGTATAACTATAAGTCAATTAAATTATATAGACATAAAATGTCAAGTTTTAGACTTACAGAGATTTATTTATTCGTATTAAAGCAATATATTTGGCGTCTAGATGAACAATCTAGACATTTAACGACAAATTATTTTAGTTCGTACGAGTTGCATTTTAAGTACACGAAACGAGAACTGAAATTAGATTATTCTACATAAAAACTCGGTCAGCCTTTAGAAAAGTTTATATACGTTTTTGAAACTCAAGTAATGCAAGTTCACAATTTTATTAAACTCCAAACAAAATTGCTGTGTTTAAATTCTTTTTAAATTCTATAAGTGTTTACTTTTATACGGTAATTGGCTCTGGACAAAACGACTCCACAGCGAGTTTTAATATTAGAAACAATTTATTTGGGAAAATGGTTATTTCCAAAGAATTAAATGGAAAAAAAAGTTTAAAAGCAAAATTCTTTGGATATTTACCTTCCGTTACCTCCCTGTTGTGTTACAGTGACACTTATTCAAATGTTATGATTCATAGTATATGAGGCGAGTATATACATTTCCAGAACAATATTTTCACAAGAGAGGCAAACTCGGAAGATTAGCAAATCATTATGTTCAAATCTTTTGTCAGATTATATGCTGTTTTAAACGAAAAGGTAGTTTTGAGCATTTTAAAGCGTTCGTTTGTTTTGTATAGTTTTATGCACAGCGAGGCTGAAGTTCCATTACTTCTGAAATAGCTTCGGCGCAAATTTCTATTTAAAAGGGGAAATATTAAAATCAGTTCAAATTTACAGATTGTAAAAGCGCCGTTACCTAAAATATCCTTATTGCAACTGCAATACGACTAAAAAAAAGTCTAGACAACTTTCACTGACTACATGATTAGGCAAAGAAACAGACTCTATTTATTCTAGAGAAAAAAAAAGAGAAACTACAAGATAATAGATTAAAGTGAAATTGCTAATTAGTGTGAAAGTTTCTGTGATTGAAGCCGCGTTTTGCAGTAGAAGTACAAGCAGAATGGGGACAAGTTACTGTGTTATAATACAATTTATAAAATATTTTACATAGATCCGTGTCAGTTACTAAATCTGAGTAGTTACATTGGCAGCTAGATCTTGTAACATTCTTCTGCATGCAATGACTCCAGTAGTGTCTTATAAGTCTGTGTTACTATAGTTATTCTATTGTAACTGTATGATTGAGCAATAAATACTTCAGCGACTGAGGTAACTTAATGATAAAACAAGCAATGAAGGTCGCTATCTGTCGCAAATGCTGTAATCTGATTGGCTCCCATCCGCTGATAGTGTTTGTGGTATGATGGCCCTGATGCAAATAAACAAACCATAATGGGGTCTTAGTGCTCGTATTTTCAAATACATTTACGAAGATGATCTGTGGCAATTTTAATTGAAAAACAAATTCAAGGTGAAACAAAAACTCTGTATCGTCTATCTCGCAAATGTTGGCACAAGAACGCAGTATTGGTTTACTGATATTTTGGCGAGACTTAGCTTTTAAAAAGAATTTAAAATATGTTTACTAATGAAGTATATATAAACTATAAGTTGAAATTTAGCAGTGACTCTGAAGTGTCCAGGAAATAGATGATTTTGCTAAAAAACTATAGGGTATAATAATAATAATAATAATAATAATAATAATAATAATAATAATAAACTAATTAATAATAATAATAATAATAATACAGAGTAATAGTTTGCTGTTCAACTACATCCATCGAAGACAGAATTAAAAATATTATCACATGGTCGTAATAATAATAATAATATAATCATTTATATAATAATAATAATAATAATAATAATAATATGACAACCTAGTCCTAGAGATCGCTAGCAGAACGTTTATACAGAGATTATCTGTTATCTGGTCAAGCCCGTTGTCTGATGACTACAACAATCTTGATGGTTGCAACAAACTAATCTGCAATGCCAGTGTTAACTTATTTAATGTCAACCCAATGCTGGCCAATAATGGAATTGCATAGGCTCGACAGAGAATCAAGAAAGCTGATTTCTGACAATGGTGGTAAGCATCCTCTAGGATCAACAGCTATGATGTA